>ML685771.1:1726579-1947468 GCA_007922175.1 Pelusios castaneus
ATTATATCATAGTTCCTTGTCTGTGCCAGTACTACCAATTCTTCCTGCTTGTTTCCCAGGCTCCTCGCATTTGTGTACAGGCACCTAAGATACCGGGCCCATTGCCCTACTTTGCCCTGTCGATTCTCCCTCCTGTCGCATCTTCCCCCTTGCAATTTCTCCTGGTGTCCTCCTTCCCCACTCGCCTGAGGTATTATGACTTCATTAGGAAATAAAAAACAATTATTTGATCCCACCCCCCAGTCCCCACTACCCTCTCTTTTATTCCTGCTGTTACAGCCCCAGCACCCCCCAAGTTCCATCCGTTCCCCCAGGTTTCCCTCAGTTTCACTTACCTGTGGTCACCTTCCCCCTTCAAACCTAGTTTAAAGCCCTCCATTAAACCCAACAACTTGAACTTAAATCAAAGTATCACAGCCTGAGGAGACTAGACCAATATACGCTTCTGGAAAAGAACAGGGGGAGCCCAGGCACACCAATGCCTAAGGCCTCTGTAATGGCAGGGAAATGTTTGCGAGATTCACCCCGATAACCTGGCAAGCGACCCACACTCCAGGCTGCAAAGGAAGGTGAAAATCCCCAAGGGTCACTGCCAGTCTGACCTGTTAGCTCTTTGACATTGACACACACTTCCCCAGTTCTGGAGATGAGTTTTTGATGGTCTCAATGGAGCTGCACCAGGGATGAATCTGACCCATTGTAGCTTGCTTCTGAGAGATCTCTCAAGTCTGAAAATGGAGAAGCAGTAAAAACAAAGGTTTGTTTGTTTGTTTTTGTTTGTTTTTTAAATAAAGGAAGCTTATGTTTCTCCTTCATCTGGAATACCCAGTTCAGGATCACTTTTTTTTTTATCAAGCTTACATTATATTTGATTAATTCTAGTAGATGGATTTTGTCATTTAAAGTATGTGTAATAGAAGGGGAATAATGACATAGCAGGGATTACAGGGAAATATTTGCTCTGGAAAATGGAAATACTATCTTTAATAGAAGTTGCATCATATCTAAGAATAATAAAGTAAAAGTGGGAATGTGAATGAGCGGTTGTGCTGGCTTTGAGAGTGACAAAGGAATAGGTAAGGAAAGAGACCTTGGAAATTCTAAAGCAATAAAGTGAAGCAGTTTTAAAAATAGATTAGTATGAGGTACCTATTATAGTCTCTGAGCGTTCAGTCTGAGAAGGGCTACGAGGACGATCAGAGGAATGGACTATCGCCTTATAGGAAGAGACGTAAGGAGCTGTAGTCTGATGAAACCAAGGCTGAGGGAGATATGTTGGACCCCTCTAAGCTCATCAGAGAGAGAAACACCAGGAGGGGGAAGAGTTAAGTGAAGGGCCAATGCTGGCACCAGATCGAATGGATATAAACTGGCCATCGCTACATTTGGGCTTGAAATTAGACAAAGGTGTGTAACCATCAGAGGAGTGAAGCTCTGGAGCAACCTTCCAAGGAGAGCAGTGCGAGCAAAAAACCTAACTGGCACCAAGCCTGAGTTTGATCCGTTTCTGGAGCAGAGGGTCTGATGAGACAGCCTCCAGGGCACTTGGCCCATTTGCAACTAGCAAATATCTTCAATGCCATTGACAGGACACTAGCTGAGGAGTGCTCTGAGTTACTGCAGAGAATTCTTTCCCTGGTGTCTGGCTGATGTGCCTCACCCCCATGTTCAGATCTAACCGGTCACCATGTTTGGGATTAGGAAGGAATTTTCCTCCAGTTCGCATTGGCAGGGACCCTGGGGTTTGGTTTGTTTTTCACATTCCGCTGCAGTCTGGGGCACGGGTCACTTGAACTAAAAGAAGTGGCGATTCTCTGTGACTTGAACGCTTCTGTTGTCAAGATTTGAGGACTTCACCGACTCAGCCTGTTGTAATGGGTTTAGCAGACTAGCGGGTGGACACAGTTCTGTGGCTTGTGTTATGCACGGGGTCAGACTAGACACTGGATGATCGTGATGGTCCCTTCTGGCCTTAAGTCCCTGAGTCTGCATTGTGTTGAAAACACACTAATTGCATGGCACAACCTCTCTTAATTGGGCCCTCATACAGGAGCCTCTGTAAAGAGATGGGCCCCAGGGTGTATCTAGAGTTGGTCTAAATCAGACCATAAGATTATAGTGTGGGGCTCATGCTATAATCACCTGCCTCCAGCCTCAGTCCTTTTTTAACTATGGGGACCAGGAGCTTAGCTGACTGATAGTCAGGAAAGACTGTGTTCAGAGAAGATCTCTAATGGGACCAGGACCCATACTGAGTAGAGCTAGCCTTTAATAAGTAAAGGATCTTCCCAGATACCCTGCAAGCATGAGAAATATGTAACCCACCTGCTAATGGAAGATGTAAGTATAGCGGGGTGAAAAGGGGGGATATTCAACCTCTTGAATATCTGATGAGAACCCATTTAAGTGCAAGAGGTTCGGCATAGAATACGATGGCTGAAGTATTTTCTTTTTTGAATTAATGTGTCCTAGTCAATACCAGGAATGACTCTTGTCTTTATTTGACTGCAACTTGTCGCAGATTTAGGATACACATATTAAAAATAGCTAAGCCATTAGGGATAAATGATTAAAGACATTTTAATTGACCCCCGGGTTGTGGATTATTTTTAATAAAATTAAACCCAGAGGGCTTCATAGCAATTGTACTTCCTTGAAAGGCTTGGGAGGGTAATTTAGATCAATGCAATCCAGAGAGGTAATGGAGAGCACTTTTTATTTCAATTATGACAATTAGTCATAGTGAAACCTTCCTGGCTGAGAGGAGAACAGTTTCATGTGCGTGATGTTAATTACTTTATAGTGAGGTGCCAGTAATCTCTTTGCAAGCAAGCTCTTGAGCAGATTGACAAGACACTTGCATTTCAGTTTTTCTGTTTTCTAAGCCAGAACACGTGGTTAGATTCCTCTTCCTAATTTCCAAGTCTTTGGGATAGACTGGTCAGAGGATTTAAAATGTCACCCGGAGTGCTGAGGCCATTCGCTTGTATTCCAATTGCTATCATCCTTTAGAATAGATCTTCCTAGCGTGCTCTTGTACAGTAAGCAGCTCCAGCTGCCAGGGGACTTCTTGAAAAGTATCGGTAGCCTTCTCAAGTTTGTTTAAAGCACTGCTCCCATGCTTTTCTACTAGATACATGTTGATTACGTTGGCCTGTCCTTCAGTGATAGTTGACAGAGCAGGAATAATGTTTGCTTGCATTCCACACTCTACGGTTTTAGTTAATGAGGCTGGACCAGCTGCATAAGTCATGTGCTGGGGAACTTGGCAAGAGCTCTAGTGAGATTGATGGCTGGATTCTCTTCCATGAGAGTCAGCCAGAGGTCCTTTCCCAAGTGGATCCCTTCCGGGACAGAAGGGACAATTCCCGTTAAAGACGAGGCTTTATTTTTAAACTCAATTGTACCAATACTGTACACTCTCTACAGAAAATTACAGCAAAGGGAAGATATTTGCTCTTTTCCAGTGCATGGTGTGTTAATTAAGCAGGTAGCAGTGCAGTGACAGAGGTTTCTGGTAGTGCCCACCATACACAACGTTTAAACGAGCAAACAAAAATACATTTGAAGTGTGAAATGAGTAGGACCGCATTGCATAGGCGTGCTGTCTCTTTATGTTGAGTGAAATGCAGTCAGTCCCTAATGTATGTAGACAGCAGAACATAAAGTACCCCAAAACAATATAGATTCTCTTTAAAAGCAGGGTCGTTAAGTGTGAATGAAAGAATGGCACAAAAGCAGCCTGTATAACGAGAACAGTGTATTTTTATTATAAGGTGTAAAACTCTTCTGCTATAATGTGTGTATACCTCACCTCAATCTGCTTTGGTTGTTTGCTGTGTTAATCCGTGTCTGCTATTTTCTTGTAAATGTGCTATCTTATTTCTTTCCCCACCTCCCATCCTCACTGTTCAAATGCCTTTTGTTATTCCTGACTATAACCAATGTGGTGTGTTTGTTTTGCATAAAGGTTGACAATTCACATGCTCAGAGTTAGGAAATGAGAAAAGCTGAATGTGGATCTCAAACCTTAACTCAGCAATGCTGCATGTCTGGTCCTCATTTCATCGTGAAGTGTAGGTCGTAAAGTATTATCGTTCATTTTTTTTTCATGTGTGTCTCCTATGAACAGGGGTAGTGGAAAGGGCACGTTCACATCCCATGGGAAACCGAAGGAGCGTTGGCCTCCTGTCTAATCCAGCTGTCAGAACTAAGCAGCTACTCTTGCGTTTTCCATAGCACCGGTCACCATGGTGTCTTCGTGCTGCTGGAGTTCTGACCTGCCCCAGTGGAGTTCACCAGTGCTCTCTGGGGCCGAAAGCGCCTTCGAAGAGCTTAGATTGTACCATGTGCCATGTATTTAAAGGGATGACTGACCGCAGGGTGGAACGTGGCAGCGTCGGTCGCAGGATAGTAAAGAGGCAAGGAGGGGTAGGTCCTGTCTTTGGTGAGATAGAGCTACAGTTGTACACTCCTTACGGCTGTTTGTCTTCTCTTTGTACTGAGATTTTTCCTTCCTAAACTGAAGGAGAAAGTGGCTGACAGACTTCGCAGAAGACACAGTGACCATTGCGGAAATAAGCCCGAAGGGCAGAGAATTTTTCTCCTTCTCCCAACACACACAGGCTCTTTCACTTGCTGTGATGTTAGGAAGAACTTGTGACAATAAGGCCAAATACGTTCCGACAGAAACTGGATATTTAAGTTCCTTAACAAACAATGCCCTTTGGAAGGGTCTCTGGAAATCCAGGAGCATCCAACCTTTCTTCCCAGGGCTTGAACAGATTCTTTCAAACGAGCCGAGCCAGTTGGAGCCAATTAGAGAAAACCCCGGTGACTCTGTGTGGTGCTGGGCTGCGGGTCGTGTCTGATTCCCTCTCTTCAGCCGCTTTGGGGTGGGGAGAAGGGAACCCATCCTTGCTAGAGGCCCCCTAGGCCAGGCGATGCCAGTTCACCAATCCCGCTCTCTTTGGGTGCGTCTACACTTACAAATTCTGTCGACTTAAGGCTGCTTAAATTGACTTAATTTAATCTGCGTCTACACTACAATTTCCTTAAATTGACTTAAGCTGCTGCTTAAGTCAACTTAAGGAAATTTAAAGTTGACTTTATTAAACCTAGTTTTAAGTTGACTTTACTGGCTAAGTCGACTTTATTAAGTCAACTTAGCCAGTGTGGACGCAGATTAGCCCTAAATCGACTTTAAGTCGACTTAAAGGGCCACAGGGCTCCCCCATTGACCTCCCTGCCAGGGTGACTGGCACAGCCAGAGCCTGATGTGCCCCCCCCACAGGGCAGGACACAGTCCTGCTCATCCTGCTCCTGTACCCTGCCCCTGTCCCTGTCCTGCTCAACCCCCATTGTACCCAGGTACAATGGGGCAAATGCTGAGCCCCCTGGCACTTGGCAAGGGGTGCCCCCCCTGTCACCATGGACCAGTCCCAGGTCCACCTAGCCCCTACAAGTTGACTTATGCACGCAGTGTGGACGCTCTAAGTCGATTTGGGAAGGTCCACTTAGCGAAGTCGACTTATTTTGAAAAGTGTAGACATAGTCTTGGGGGCTCCTACAGCCTGGCACGGAAGCAAGCAGAGTTACTGTCTCCTCTTCCACTGCATGCAGGAAGGGGAACGGAGAGGGGTTGCTACGGAGCTGCCCAGAACATTCCCCGTTCCCACCAGGGGAGGCAGTTGGGAATGCAGCGATGCATGCCTCCAACGTGGTGGCCGAGACCTGATTCCCACAGCTCCATTTGGAAGCCTCAGGGTGCAGCTCAAGGAACATACTGTTGGCTCACAATCAAGTGCATATTTTCTCCTTGCAGACCACAGATGGCTCCCAGGAGGCAGTATGGCCCTCTCGGCCTTGGGTTGTAATGCTACAGGGAGACAAGCTACATGTCTGTTCTGTACGGCTCTGCAGTGCCAGGAAGTAATATTCTTGGGGAGGGCAAGTGTGAGTCCAAGGCCCGTGTACTTGGGTCTCTTGTTTTCCCTGTAGCCTTTACTAGAAATGAGTCTGAGCCAGTTCTCCATTTCGATGGTTTTTAATGACGTGGCTGGTGAGCTGTGGATAGTTTCCCTGGCTGCAAGTGGGCTGAGTCAGTGCAAGAAAGGAGGCTAGGAAGGCAATGCTGTGGAGAGAGAGGACAGGACAAGATTTTCAGGGGTAGAGTGACTAGCAATCAATACAAAGCCATAGTGAGCAGCCCTTGGCGGTGGGGGCCCGAGAGGAAACCAAGTTCAAAGTCATAAGAGGATCAGAGAGAGAGGACAGAATCAGTGCAGGGAAGGGAAGCAGACAGAGATGAGCGGGGGCTTCTATCTATTGCATTTGTAGGCTGCCTGGTGTATTAGCACATCTGTAAAGAGATCAGGATTTCTTTGGGGTGTTGTTCCATTCAATCCTTCAGATATACTGTTCTTAGGAGCAAGGTGACAGCTAATGAGTCATCAGAAGGCTTTTTCCCTCCCTGTTTTGTAAGATGGAGTTTTCTGCGGTAGCATATGATGAGCTGCTAAACAAGTGAAAACAAACAAACATAGAGTAATGAGATGAACAGCCTCCAGTTAAGAGGCATGTTAGATAATATTAGGTGCTCACTTTCCCTGTTGGCTCTAATTACATAGATGATATGGACACATGGCTCGCCTGCCATTTTATCTACATTATGCGGTTGCTGTTTCGTGTGTGAGGATTCGCCCCAGGTTTTTTAGCAGTGATCTCACCCCATCAGTTGTACAGGCCAAGTAGCTCATTTGGGCCACAGCCAGGATATGATTATAAAGGTAATACCTGCCGTTCAGTGTGGAGGTCTCGAACAATCAGTGGTTGCTTTTTCAAAGTTGGCTATGTAATTGCTCAGGCATGCTACAGAAGCAGGATAGTGATAACAGTGATAGAAACTTAGCAGGGTGCTGCGGTCAGGACCACAGAATGGAAACAAAACACTGAGAAGATGCAGAAAAATGGTCCCGCTCCAAGTTTCCACTAGAAAACATTGTCTGTTGAGTTAATTTATGCATACGATAGCAAGTTGGAAAAGAATCAGTTCACAGTCCATTCACTCTTTCCAGATGAGGTTACAGATAGGTCTCAATGTTTCATTTATGTTCCAGAATACCTGGAAATTAATAATGTGCCCAAAATGCTTCCAAAGTCACTTTCTAAACCATTCTGCGGAGAGCTTGTTTATAAGATGATCTCTCTCTCTCTCTCTCTCTCTCTCCATTGTTTTCCCACACAATATTGCTTCCACTCTTGTAATTTTCCCAACCCACTTCTTTTAGTTAATTAATTAAACCTTTATTAAATGTTTAACTGAACAAGACAACTCACTATTTAAAAATAGTTCATCTATGCCCTAAGGCTGCAGTCTGGCAAGGAACTAGCCAGAAGTAAAACAGCTCTAGTATCTGAAACTGATTTCAATTGATTTTAGCCAGCCGTTAATTGGAAAATTTGAAGCCTGCATTTCAGAGAGTAGAATAAAAGACTCACCATGATAGGATATGATGAGAAATCAGAAGCTAAACACAAACAGACTAAACTAAATGGAAACACTAAATACAAACCCTGATGCTAAATGCACTGAACTAAATCAATTCAGAAAGTTTTCTCCTATACATTGCAACAATTAACTAATACTTTCCCCATCGTTGGTGCTTGCACTCAAGGATCTCAGAGCGCTTTACAAATGTTTACTGAATATTGCAATTTGCAACACACTTGTGAGGTTGTGACGTTCCCGTGTTGCAATCCGTACTGCTGAATCACTGTGTTGCCCCAGTCCTCTGCTCCTGGAGCCCATTTTACTCTGCTCTGGTGTGAGACCCCCACTCCTGGGCTGTTCACACCCAGCCTCCAGCACATAACTGCTCTCAGCTGCATGAGGAAGGGCTTTTAACCAGCCACTCCTTGGGTTATAAACCAGAATGACAGTAGCCAGTACCAGCTTTTGGTGCCGTGGGTGAACTATGGCTTCGGAGCCCCACTCCACATGTTATAAGAGAGATCATAGTAATATATACAGAGAGAAAATAGAGGAAAAAAATCACTTCCATTTAATTTGGCACTCCTTAAAGCCTGGTGTTCTAGGCGACCGCCTAGTTCACCTATATGTTGGGCCGGCCCTGACCAGTACTCCCTTCCTCTGGCTGCTTGTACCACCCACCGTCCACTTGCAAGATGCTCTTCTGGCCAGAGGCACCAAACCTGGGAACTTCTGTCTAACAGTCAGGGGCATGGCCCGTCCAATCTTTTGTTTCTGTTGTCAATGTTCTGCTTACGTTTGCAGCTTGTGGCAGGATTGGGCTGATTGCCGCCTGAACTTCCTACTTCCAGCCACATGACCGGAAGCGGGAAGTTTGGGTAACAACCTACTGAGAATCCCTAAGCTGCTCAACACTCCAGTTGCCAAGGTAATGGGAGCATCTGGCAGCTTAAAACAACGAGTCCTGTGGCACCTCATAGACTAACAGATTTTCTTCAGCATAAGCTTTCGTGGGCTGTAACCCGCTTCATCAGATGCATATTCTGTGGGTTGGAGCCCACGAAAGTTTATGCTGAAGAAAATCTGTTAGTCCATAAGGTGCCACAGGCCTCTCGTTGTTTGCTGTACACAGACTAACATGGCTGCCTCTGGAAATTTCTGGCAGCTTAGTTTCTCTGCCCAGTTGCTTCCTCAACTTCCTGTTTCTGGCCACATTGATGGACGAAGGAAGTGGCCCAGGCACAGCAGAGTCAGTGACAGGCAAGAAAATCACATCTGGCTACATCCCTGCTTAGTGTTCACTTATGCCCCCTAAAGAGTGTCAGCTCATATACGTTCTCCCGTTTAACAACGAAATTGACATGCACTAGCCTTTTTGTATTACAAAGGATTTTAAGTCAAAGCATAACAAGTCAGATTTGAACAAAAGAAAGTAAGCAAGGTCTAGAGGCTGGGCACTTTCTTGCTGAGCAGCTAAGCAAGGGGGGCACCCGATCTGCACGGGCTTTGTATTTGCATGAGTGCAAGTAGGTACTTAGCACAATTTCACTGTGTACGGATGAATCCACCCAGTGCTGGGCATGATGGTAAATTTGTATTTGTGGCTGCTTTGGATCACAAATCCTCCAATTCCTGTGTTTTAACTGACTGGGGGTAATCATATGCTGCCCTTTGATTGTGTAAACTGCTCTGGTTGAAAAGTCACCAGAACTCAGAAGAGTGACCAACCTGTTTCGAGTTTTATTTTGTCAATAACACAGGGCAGGTGTGTCGACAGAAGGGTCACTCTAAAGTGTATGCTAGGATTGTTTTGCCAACAAATGTCACCTTTTTTTCGGCAAAACTTTCTAGTGTGTAAAAGGCCTAAGGGAAGGGAGGTGACTCATGAGAATCTAGTTGATTCTGTCTTGATGCTCAGGCCAGTCCTTTGTTCCTGGAAAGCTGCGTTAGGTTTGTCCTCTGCATGCCTTGAGGAGGTGTGAACTGCCTCTCTGCTCCTGGAGACTTTTGTCTGGACATGTTTTAAGCCACAAGGACACATCTTTGAGACTATTACATAGTGCAAGCTCATAACTATACACGTGAAATGGCAACCAACTATAGCAATGATGGCGAACACCCTATGGGCATTCCAAAGACAGTTAATGCGGCATGCTTTGCCTTAGATAATATGCAGCTGTACTGGGAGGGTGAATATGGGGCTGCAGGGTGTCATGGGGTAAGCAAGTCACCTCTTATTCCACCCTTGAAATGCCGCCATTTTGGGGTGGGGCACAGTGCTGTATCAATTATTATTATGCTAATGCCTAGAGGTCCAAAACACACTAGCGTCCCCATTGTGCTGATGTTGTATAGAAGCATAGTAATAGCCTTTCCCTCCCCACCCCCAAACAGAGTACAGCCGAAGGAAACAGAATCGGGGACGGAAGATCTTACCCCATTACAAATGGGGAAGAGAGGCACAGAGTTGGTAAACGATTTGCCCAGAGTCACCCAAAGTGTTCAGAGTGTCCAGCTACTGCCTACACCGCCAGACCAGCCATCACCATTCAGATCAGCATTGTACAATAGTGTGGGACAGAAAACTAAAAACAACATATGTTTGCAAACTGCTTTACTAAATGAGGTCCCTGAGTTGGCTCTGATTGAAGTTACTGAAGACTTTAAGGGGACAAATCATAATTTTCTGAGGTAGAATCATAGAACAATAGGGATGGAAGGGACCTCATGAGGTCATCTAGTCCAACCCCTGCTCAAAGCAGGACCACTCCCACTAAATCATCCCAGCCAGGGTGTTGTCTAACCGGGCCTTAAAAGTTTCTGAAGGTGGAGATTTCACCACCTCCCTAGATAGCCCATTCCAGTGCTTCACCACCCTCCTAGTGAGAAAGTTTTTCCTAATATCCAACCACGACCTCCCCAGCTGCAACTTGAAACCATTGCTCCTTTCTCTGTCCTCTGTTACTATTGAGAACAGCCTAGCTCCCTCTTCTTTGGAGCACCCCTTCAAGTAGTTGAAGGTTGCTATCAAATCCTCCCTCAGTCTTCTCTTCTGCAGACTAAATAATTGCAAACAGAAATAATAATAATAATAATAATAATAATGCTATGCTATGCTTATAAAAATGTCATGGGATTTTAATGACCCGGACAATCAGACCCTTGGCTTCTGTCAGAAACCAGCATCTTCAGTGGCCTAATGCTATCTGGCGCAAGGCTGGGCAGTGGTTTGGTATTGACTCATTGAACCAGAGACCAAGACTGACTCATTGAACCAGAGGGAAAGTTGTGGCTCTGAAACGGCCTCAGAGTCACCTTTGGTGCTGTAATTTTGCTTTCCAGGACGCTGTCTCATTATCTGGACCCTGCAGCTTGAAGAGTGTGCTGTGGGGGGTGTTGAGCATCAAAGCAGTGGAGATATGGCTGCAGGTTTGGCATCTGTTGTTCTGGCAGGGTCTGGTGGTTGGTGAGACCTAGTCTGTGAGATGTTTGCTTCTGATGTTGAGCTTGGTGAGACTGCGGGGTTGTTTGAGGGCCAGAAGACGTGGTTTAGGAAAGATCTTTTGGGATGGGATCCCCATAATATATGGGTTGTAGTTGTTTGATGATACCCCGCATGAACCTGCTTCAATATGGGGTGGGGGAGGGCGGGAAACACCCCACCGACTGCATTGTCTTAGTTGTCACTTACCAGTGCACCAACGTAGGGTATTTGGGTCGCTCTTTCTGCGATGTGTTCTGTATCTCTGGTGGAGTGTCATTGGTGAAGGCGGTTTCAGGTGTGTTCAGACTTTTTCTTCAGAGCGTATTCAGTGGTATCTGTGTGCCTACTATAGAGAACAGATTGCTTGGCGTGTCTGGGATGATTGCAGGATCTGTGGAGGTAAGTGTGATGATCTGTGGGTTTCCTGTGTAGAGACGTTTGCAGTGTGCCATTGAGGGAGCTGTCCAGGACGTGTGTGTTCTAATGAGCATTTGATGGATGAGTAGTGGTTATTGACGTTGTGGCAGGGGTCCCATTTATTAAGCAGGGCTGAAGCAGGAGAGCTCAAATTTAACTCCTCACTCCCCACCCCCCAGTAGGTGACAGATATCCAGATGGAATAGCAAGGTATGAAATTCAGTAGCTGCATCTACCAATACTATTATAGTCTTTCATTGTAGCAAGGAGAGATCAGTGGGTGCTGGACTTCTTAAGTCAGAGGCATACAGCACATGCTGGTTGTAATGAATATATTTGTGCTTTCATTGCAATGTCTATTACCTCCAATGGCTATGGACTATGATGGGCATGTCTGCCTTCCATTGACATGAGGGATTCTGGTTTCTGAATAGGCATTTCTCAGCCTTTTGCTGATGGCGGCTATGTGACTGAAAAATACCATTTTGTGACGCAAGGACGTGCCGTGTCAGGGTTTGTAAATTAGTTTCCAATGGCCATTGAACTAATAGAATAAGAGCAGTCTATCTCCTTTAAACATCAAGCATATTGCTTTAATGCAAGGTTAAATATTAAAGTGCTTCTTCTGGCTGTTAAACACCATGAAGGCTGACTGGATCTGATTTTGGACTGTTATGCTGGCTGTGAGAATGTCAGATTTCAATGATATTGCTGCCTCCAGCAAGAAGCGCTGAAATTTCTATTTTAATCCAAAGCTTTCATTCAACTGTAATAAATTATGCAGAGTGGGAAGTGGTTTTATCCATCTGAATTTACTGACCAAAAGAGCCTCAAGAATTGTACCTCTGCTACCACCAAGCTGCTTGATTGACTTGCCAGACCTGTAACCAAGCCAACGGCATAGGCATAGGCAAGGAGGGGCTGAGGATGACCTGCAGCCTCTGACTTTTGGGGTTATGGAGAGTGGCACATTTTCTTGGGGACTTCAGCGTACTTTACTCACACACATACTGAGAACTGACTTAGAACATGATCATCTAGATCATGACAGAGAGGAGCCAGTCTGCTCCTGGCACTCCTATCATGTTGTTAACGAAGTGGATGCCGCAACAGTGAAATTGTATAATTCAGAGTGTGCTTTTCAAACCTGCTCAGCACTTGCCACACTCTGTTCCCACAGCAGGGACCAGAGCTAAGCCAGCCCTTTTGAAAACCCCGCGTAGAGTGCGTAGGTTGCTTACGGGTGTGGTATCTGCTATACATGATGTGTGTCCGATAAGATTAACTGTAATTGGCCAAAAGCTGGAGTGGCAAGGTCTTGTCAGTCATATATTTTAACTTAAATGAAATTCATATGGAAGTGAACTTCTATTACACCATTTTAATGTTTGTGGGAAGGTGCAGAAGCCTCACATAGTCAGATTAATCGATGGCACTTCCTTACTATTAGTAGTAATTTATTTCTAGTTATTTTTAAATGTATAAAGGTGGCTTGGCGTTCAACAGAGGACATAGAAACACATATCCTCTCTCTCTCTCTCTCATGCACACGAACCACTCTTTTTGAAGATGATTTGGACAGTTACACAGTTCATACACTGTAAATTAAGATGAATAGCCATTTTGTGTCTTTGTGAACATGGACAAAGTGTTGATACTTAGCTGTTAGTGGAACAAGACCGCATATTGGATATTTGTATCTGGGAGCTGGAAGGGAAACCAAAGTGTAGTTTTCCAGGATCACTAGTGTTTCAAATTCAATACCCATGTTCTTTACTCTATAATAACACCTGACAAATATGATATTGAAAGTACCTTTGACATTTTCCAACTTTAATGAATAAATGGTTTCTCTGTTTTGTATGGAATATGCCTAGGAAGTAAAGCAAATATGTACACTTCAAGCTTTCATTTCTAATTTTTAGGCCTTGATCCCTAGTTGATTCACTTACTTCCCAACTCCTCTGCCTTTCCAATGGACAGAGATGTTTTGATAACATTATTTGTATTTGTACTTCTATGTTTCCCACTGGTGCCACCCCTCCTGGAGTAGAGGGTCCAGTTTGGGTGCCCACACACAATTCAAGAACAATGTTGATATATTGGAGAGAGTTTAGAGAAGAGCTATGAAAATGATTAAAAGATTTCAAACCATGCCTGAAAGTGATAGACTCAAAGAGTTCAGTTTATTCAGCTTAACAAAGAGAGATCAAGGGTTACTCTCTTCAGTCCATAAATACCGACATGGGGAACAAATATTTAATAATGGGCTCTTCAGTCTAGCAGAGAAGGGTTTAATATGATTTAATGTCTGGAAGTTGACGCTAGACAAACTCAAACTGGAAATAAGGTGTAAATTTTTAACAGTCAAAGTAATTAATCAGTGGAAGAATTTATTAAGGGTGGTTGTGGATTTCCATTGCCGATCATTTTTATATCATGATTGGATGTTTTAAATGAAGATTGGACTAAAAGATCTACTCTAGCAATTATTTTTGAGAAGTTCTCTGGCTTGTGCTATACAGGAGGTCAGATGTGATGATCACAAAGGTCTCTTCTGGCCTTATAATATAGAAATCTATGAGTTCAAGAGCCTTCGAATCGATAAATATATGAAAGATGATAAAATAGATTTCTTGTTTCCTTAGACGTATTTAGCCTAGATTGTGAAGAATGAAATATTTTTGGGCTGTATTTAAAAACATTTTATGATTATCCAAGATGGTGCCTCTGAGGACACAAAGTAGAGAAATAGAGGATGTCAATTCACAGTGAAAAGAAAACTGTCTATATTTCAGTGAATAATACAGGCACAGTTCATATTCAGGTCCAGTATTTAAACATTCAGAATAATTAGTTTATTATTTTAACTCCCCATTTAAAATTACTTTCAAGTGTAGCTCCAGTGAAAACATTACACATACCATATCATTTTACAAAGGCCAATTGCAAAAGCTTACTTGAATTTTAGTGTTGAAAGGGACTTCAAGAAGCCATCAAGTCAAGCTCCCTGCACTAAGGCAAGACCAACTATACCTAGACCGGCCATGACACATATTTGTCCAACCTGTTTTTTAAAAAATTGAGTGACAGAGATTCCACAAAATCCCTTGGAAGCTTCTTCCAGAGCTTAACTCCTCTGATAGTTAGAAAGTTTTCCCTAATAGCTCACCAAAGTTTCCCTTGATGCAGATTAAGCCCATTACTTCTTGTCCAACCTTCAGTGGACATGGAGAACAATTGATAACTCTTCTCTTTGCCCTTAGCTTTTTTGAAGACTATTATCAGATATCCCTTCAGTCTTCTTTTGTCTAGGCTCTACATGTCCACTTTTATTAACCTTTCCTCACAGCTCAGGATTTCTAAATCTTGGATCTTTCATAAAGTGTGATATCCAGAATTGCACACTGTACTCCAGCTGAGGCCTCACCATTACCAAGTGGAGAGGGACAATTACCTCTCGTGTCTTACATACAAATCTCATTTTGATAGGCACCAAAACAGTATCCACCTTTTTCACAGCTGCTGCACGTTGTTGACTCATATTCAATTTGTGATCCACTATAACCTCTAGATCCTTTCCAGCGGTATTATCAGCTAGCTAGCTGTTCCCATTTTATAGTTGTACGTTTGATTTTTCCTTCCTAAATGAATTACTTTGCATTTGTCTTTACTGAATTTCATCTTGTTGAAGTCGGACCAATTCTCCAATTTGTCCATGTTATTTTGAATTCTAATCCTCATCTTCAAAGTCATCTTGACGTCATCTGCAGATTTTATACACATACTCTCTACTCAATTACTGAAGTCGTTAATGAAAATATTGAATAGTATTGGACACAAGACTGATCCCTGTGGGACTCTATTATATATGCCCTCACAGTTTGGCCTTTCAATCCATTGTGCACCCACATGTCGTGACAGTTTAATACAGACCACATTGCTACAGTTATAAGAATTTCATGTGGGACTTTGTCAAAATCTTGCTAAAACCAAGCTATATTGCATCCACTGCTTTGCCCATATTCACTAGGTTAGTTACCCTGTCAAAGAAGGAAATTAGGTTGGCCTGGTCTGACTTGTCTTGGACAAATCAGTTCTAATTCCTTATAAACCTATTGTCCTATAGATGTCTACAAATTGATTGTTTAATAATCTGTTCCGTGAACTGAATTGGAGTTAGGCTGACTGGTCTGTAATTCCTCACTTCCTGTTTTTCTTCCTGTTTTAACAATAAGGACTATGTTTGTCCTTCTTCACCCTTCAGGTACCTCATCTGTCCTCCAGGAGTTCTCAAAGATTGCTTCAGCTAGTTCCTAAAGTACCTGTGATGAATTTCACCAGGTCCTTCTGACTTGACTACATCTAACTTACTTAAATATTCTTTAACCTGTCCTTTCCCTGTTTGTGCTTGCATTTCTTTCCCCTTTTTAGTATTCATTGGGTTGCATATCTGTGTTGCATAAATCTTTTCAGTGAAGGCTGAATCAAAATGGACATTAAACATCCCAGCTTTCCTGATGTCATCAGTTAGTAACTTTCCTTCCTTGCTAAGTAGAGGGCCTGCACTTTTCTTTGTCTTTCTCTTGTTCCTCGTGTACTTAAAGAATCTCAGAACTTTCGTTTACAAGTAGCTCATAGCCTAAATATTGGTTTCTGAGACTGTTGTAGGAGAAATTAAAAGGTTAAAATAGGAGAGACAAGTAAAAGTGCTCAGATGCTGGCCCAAAGGCAAACAAAGAAATCTAAAACAGTGGGCCTGAACTGAATGTACAGTCAAACTGACAAGAGACAGGTTGTGAAAGTCTGACTTCATTGAAATTGGCAAGAAGGAAGCTGAAATTGCACTAATAAGTATAAAAATGAGAAAGTATCTTGAGGAAGGTGGTTTTGGCCTAACACCAAAGAGAAAAGGAGGGATGTTTTTCATAGTTTGGCCCACGCAAAGATAGGGTTTTGGTCAAACCATGACATCTTGATGGATGAAGATGCCCAGTAAGGCATGGAACAATCAGTGTAAATGCAGATCCGAATATAAAAGTAGGAGCCTCGGAGCTCAGACTTGGCGCAGCCAAAAGGGGTGATGGAGAGTCCTGCCGACAGTTGAGTTGTTCCGTTGCATTCAGAGCACGAATGCTGCCAGCAGATCTGTTGATATAGATCGCTTGCCATTGCGCTACGTTGCAATAAAGCCTAGCCTGGCACCTTCGTTTCTACAGAAATCCGGGGTCATGTCGGTTTCTTCGATTGTGAGTGTTGCCTCATTTCTCTCTTACACACAGGGTATGTCTAAGTTCCAAGTCACTGAGCTAACCACGTTCTCACTAGAGGTTTGAGCCAAAGGTAACCAAAGCGTTAACCAAAGGAACACCTTGACTTAGAATCACCAGGCTAACTCAGTTCCTGCTTAAGATCCAAGCCAGGCTCTAGATCATTGGGTAAAGAAAGTCCCCTCTTAGAGATTTGAGCCAAGAGTAATCCTGAGGGAACCTGCCTTCAGGGAGTCATGCATGCATTCACCCATCCAGCCAAACTGATATCTGCGCCGGTCACAGAACAACACCGGTAAGAACATATCTGCCCCAGACTGACGGACCAGCAAAAGACCAATACATAGCACCATTAAAGTACATATTCTAAACTATATTTTCAGTTAGTGGCTGGAGGGAGAGACTAAGGAAAAACCAAAAGTTTCAAGTTTTGCTGATTATTTTAGAATGATGCAGAAGTGGTTTTCATGCTGTAGAATACTTGCATATTGGTCCCATCGTTTTTTCCTTTGATTTGTATCTTTCAAACTGGTGGCACAGAGTGGAAGTCTTAGCCCTCATCTCTTCATCCCATGGAACACACAGTGGTAAAAGAGAGATAGAGAAGGTACTTTATAACTAGATATTTGGAGATTAGGAAAGTGTTCTTAGTCTGACATTTATGCCCATCTTTAATTACAGTGCTCCCAAATGGACAACTAGATTCCTTGTACTCCCACTACAGATCTTCACAAAATTGGTTATACTTGTTTGTGGAGATTTTTTAAGCTATTTTTTTAAAAGCAATAACTAGCTTCTAAATAGGAGTATATGCATGCAGGACCCTGTTCTCCTATTCCCTCCCACCGCACCCTGCCTACATTTATATTTTACTAAAATTTCAACCACTGAAGTTTGATCCCACCTTCATATGCTATGAACAAGCCTACATAGCTAAGGCAAAATGCTGCCATTACATAACTAATGTGACTTGTACCATCTTCAGGCTGTATGTGGGTGGATGCACAGAGAGGGGGAGGAAGAGGGAGCTGTGGATTATGTTTTTAAAAAAAAACAAAAAACCCAAGCATTGCTGTATGTGCGAAAATAAGTAAGGTACTCAGATTGCTTATTAAACAACTAAACCTAGTCCCCCTTCCCCTGCCCACTTTCCTCCCCCCCATTTCTAAGAAATATAATTCAATAATGTAAATGGCATGAGCTGAAAGGAAGTAGGAACTGGCTTAATTTTTATCACTTGTCAAATATACGATCACTTATCCCATTGAAAATTACATTGCAAATCAGCCACTTATTATTTTTGGTTCCATATAACAGTTTAATGGCAAGTGAAAAGTACTGGGTTTGGACATTGTGTATGACTGCATTTCATTAACCTGATTATATATCCAGACATTGATCAGTTGCTTTAAATAAGTGTTATGTAGCAAATGGAATGGAAATGGCAAATCGACCTGTTAACCACGATCACTTTGTTGACAGTGGGAAGTTGATAATTTTATATGTGCTGTAATTACAGAATTTTACCGCAAATACGTCATGTTGTCTGGAATACACCAAAGGTGGCACCACTGATTAAATGTGACATCTAGGTAATAGCTCATACTGAAAGGTAATTTTAATTCCTGTGTCTTTATCAGGGCTATCAGTTCAATGGTAGAACAGCAAATGAATTGGGTTTATATCACAGTCTCAATGCAGCTTAATTACATCAGATGAGGAAAACGTTGCTACTTATAGGGGCCAGAATTGTAAAGGTATTTAGGCACATAATGCTGCACATACCGATGAACAGAGTTTTACAATGGAAGGTAAGCACCCCTTTTAATGGGGGGGGGGGGTGTTTACCTGGATGCTTTTGAAAAAACAACATGACATCTAGCTGTGTTAGTCCTGGCCCTTAGTTATCTGCATCATGGCGACTGCAGGGCAGCTACAGCACGTCCAATAATTCTCTTTTCAGAGTGAGTGGCCTTTGTGCCAGTTTTACAAAGGTATTCAGGTGCCTACAGGTGCAGGTAGGTGCTTTGTGGGATTGACATACACGTGTAGCCCACATATTTTAAAGAGATTTAGACCTTGTTCCGCTCAGCATTGCAAGACCTACATGACTGAGACAGCTACATCCCATTTTCAAAAGTGACTTAGACATTCAGGACCTAAATCTCATTGAAAGGCAATGGGAGTTGGGTGTCCAATTTCTGCATCATTAAGTACCTTGGTGCCTTTGTAGCTCTAGCCCATCAGTGCGACGTCCAGTAACCTGGTTTATGAAGATCATTATTCAAAATTATATCTGAGTCACTCTATGTCAGACCCATTCTTGTTTCCAGAGTAGGATGAAACCCTACTTATTCTGTGGTAGATAATTTGGAGATATAAAGCTGCATAGACATCCAGAGGATATTCTCAGAATGACATGATGAGATTATACATCATTCAAAATTATATTAGTATATCTACCATAAATTTTAAAGCACTTTCTTCTTCTCTTATTGTCAATGGTTACTGCTCTAGTCTAGGTAATAAATCTATGGAATTAAATAATCCATTTTGAAAACTTTTGTTCTGAATTATTGATTGGCGATATATCCTGATTTGCAAAATGTTTTTCTCTTAATGTTTGACATGAATCTCTGAGTGAGTCCAGCAATGTTTCGGAAATTCAGCAGTGGGACTGCCCTTTCTTTGCTTCAGTTAACTGGAAAGAACAAGTCCTATTACTCCTTTTTTGCAAGTTTGGCTGTTGTCCTGTGCACTGCCCGCAGTTTTCTCTTCCCCACACATTGCATTTAAGCTCTTCTACAGAATATGATGTTAGGGCCAGTTCTTTGAAGTTCTTCCTTGGACAAAATTCACAGTAGCTTAAGTGAAGAACCCTAAAAAATATAGAAGGAAACAGTTTTCTCTAGGTCCTTTTTGCAAGATACTTTGTTCCCACTCGATACAAGAGACTGGAGCAGTAGAAATTGATACAAAGCTGGGTAGCTGGGTGTATCTTTCTTTCCTATCTAGTGTTGGAAATCACAGTCATATTCAAATGGCTCCTTTTAACTCTCTTGCAATCACTCCATCTGCTTTTCAGCAGCGTGCTGCTGACTCATTCCTACGTCTGGGTGTGCACGTCATCCAGATCTACTTTGGTTCCCAATGTGTGAATGTTCCAGTTTTCCTCATTTGAAATGTAAAGTAAAACTGTGATGCTGATGCCATTTATTATTGATGACAAGTAAATGAACAACAAAGATGACACACACACGCTTTCCAACTCATTCTCCAGTGAGTTGCATACATTGGCCAAAAGTGCCTGTCATCACAAAGTTACCTGAAAATGTCTCTTTCATAGCTTCACTCCGGAGGGGCTGAATTATTCATCAGGTAGTTTACTATATAAACATATTATTATTGCATTGACTTTCATTCCAGTTCAAGATCAAATGCAAGTTCACACTTCATGTTGGCAGGAAAATAGGTAATTGAGTTAATAGTTACTCAGGTGTTCTTTTAAATCCATGGGAGTGAGTCAGGAAGTGGTAAATACCTATCTCGAAGACCCGGAGACTGTGTTGGATGCAGTAGCTGATGTGATTTTGGGGCTGTGGTGAAGACAAACAGTTTCTGTCTGCGTTTTTAGAGCAATGTGAATTTTAGTCAGACCAGCAGTCCTTGTTCCCACCCAGAACGTAATGGATGCCATATATTTGCTGCCAATAGCTACTTTCAGGGAGTTATGGGTGGTGTCACAAAACCACTCACCCCTTTCATTTTGCCCAGTGCATTTCCTAAATACTTCGTCTGCCTGTATCTTTTCTTTCTGTTGTCACAGCAGAAATCGAAAGGTGAGTATTTCTCTCTCTCCTGTCTTTGGTGCCCTTGACTGCTGTGTTTCAGGAAGGAATTTTCCTCAGACAGAAAGCATGCAGTAACAAAAAGAGAAGCAGCTGCAGCCATTAACCATGTGAGAGTCCGATGTACCCAGGACCTGTAACCTTCTAAGGGCCAAGCCCTAGGTCAGGGAGCGCCACAAGATAACCCTAGCAGCAGCATGGCTACATAAAAGAGACCAGAGTGCCAGAGCAATTCAGTGCTCGTGTTCATTGGCCTCACCTAGGGCTGCAGAGGTTCATCTTGGAAAAGCAGGGTAACGAACACCAGTCTAAATCCTAGTCTACATGCAACATGGATCCAGTGATGAACAAGCTTTCCAGAGACACAGAGAAAGTGTTCATGCCAGAACTAATCCTGTGTCCTGGCTGTTGGTCAATGGAGCTTTGTTCCACCTGCCAAAGACTGAGGAATCTAGTAGTAATAATGCGATATCTTTACTCATCACAGCATTTTGACAGGTTTCCAAGCCTCCTTCTGCCCTTTTAACAAGCGGAACCCTAATGGAATTGCATGCCTCACCTTTATTCCAATTTTCTTAATTCCATTTGCACAGAACAATGTTTCTTCATAACATTTGATATTTATTGGAAGTTTCTGACTAATGATTGACACTGCGTTATAGGCCTCCTCATTTTAGCAAAGTTTTTGAAGGGCAGCTGCATTAAAAATATATATTTTAGCAAATATATACTGACAAACACACTGACCAACAACATACACATCTTCACTCCTTCTTCCCCAAACAAGTAAACATTATTCAAATCACTGTGCACGTCTTAAAGATAAATCACTTTAACTCACACTGAGACTGGTTTGGTGTTATTTTGTAGCTAAGTTGCACGCACGCGCACGCACACACACACACAGCTCTCAGTTGTGCCTGCTAACTGCCAAATCAGAATAGAAATGGAAAGGCCCAATTTAAATTGTTCCAAACTCCTAGGACAAGTTGTATAAGGAAAAAGTTGGGTTTTTCCCTGAAAACTTTAGAGCAGGTCCAACGATTGCGGCGCGAGGCAACACAGGTATAAAACACAGACATACTGTTTTAATTACTTTCTGGAGAACACGGGGCAAAGCCATGCGAACATAAAGGATAAATCCTAACATCCTCCTTCCCAAAGGCATGAAGGTAGATTGTATGCTGTGTGCCGCATTCAGCACATATTCAAACCTTTTATGTTGTTTTCTCGGTAAGTCACACATTCATACATTTCTACAAATAAAACTGATTGCTACATTTACATAGGTTTGGAGAAGTGCACTTCTTTCATAGACTTTCTTTAGAAATGTACTAATTTCATAAATTGCTTTACTCTGAAACTGAGGAAAATGCTTGATTTTTATGTCTGTGTATTAACACTACTCCTTAACACTATTCTTTTGTCTTTAAGACTAGTATAATTGTTCAATAGACTTTCTTTAGACTTTTACAACCTGTGGGCGTGAATACATGCATACAGAAACTCTTCTGCATTCTTCTATTATTAAGCTTTTTGGCATATATTTAAGTTATTTAGAACTGCATTAACAGTATTATAAAATTAAGTAATGACTTTATTTAGGAATATACTAACTACATCAAAAGAATATTTTCTCTAAAAATGAGGAAAAGGCTAAATGGGGCAAGTGCATGATATACATATTAACATTAATTCTTCTATCAATAGGACGTTGTACTATTGTTTAATTGACTTTATTAAGAAATATTTTAATTTAATAAATATTCTAACTTAATAAATAGCATATCTTTTTGTAAGAATGAGGAAAATGCATGTGTGTGTTTTCTATAAATGAAGAAATGTGTGTTTGTGTCTTTGGCCATGGCAATACTTTCTGTTGTTTCTCTGCCCTTACGGAATTGCACAATTGTTAAATAGGCTATATTTAGAATTATGCTAACTATATAAACAGCATATTTTCCTCTTAAACTGAAGAAAAGGCATTACATCTATATTTATTCATTAATTTTGAATGATTCCAGCAAGGATAAATTACATTTTTTTTAAAAACAAAACATTTTCTCCAAAATTGCCAAAAGATACCAAAACTATTGATGTCCAAACAGGATGCCTAGGACCTGCAGAAATGGCAGAAGGGGCAGGGTATAAAATGATATGAAAACCTATCAGAATATTTGGTGAGTAAAGTACAGAGGAATTACTGCTCAGACTCTTGGCTATTCTGCAACCAGAACTGACACAGAACGAGCCTAAAACAGCACTAATGTAAGGAGACTGTTGGTCCCTTACTGAAATTTAGGGGCCATCTCTCAGTCCCAAAGGGCAGGTGATGGGTCGATGAGAAATCGGACAGCTCCCAGAGCCAATGGGGAGAGGCCAAGGTTCCAGGTCAGTGTGATTGGCAGGGCGGAGAGGCCAATGAGGGAGTCAGGTGCCATGTGAGCTGGGGCTGCGGGCAGAGCTAAGGGGGCAGTTGGGGGTCCGAGGGTCGCCTGGCAGTGGGGCTGGAGGCTGAGGCTGAGCCAGGGTCAGGGTTGGGGCTGGAGCCGTCCGGAGCCAGGTGCGGTGAGCAGGTGGCTGGGGAGAGTGACGTGAGGCGGACCCTGGGTAGGACCCGGCACAGGGAGATGCCACCAGCCCACGGGCCCTGCAGGTCAGACTGGGGGGGCCGTGACCCCAATGGGGCGATGCTGGGGAGAAGGGCCCGGCCCCCTAGTACCTGGGGCGTGTGGCCACCTCCAGATCCAGCATCCAACCTGTGGCCTCCCTGCAGTGCATCCAGGGCTGGGGCGTGTGAGGGGCCGGCTGTGAGCTTCCCTCCCACCCCATAGACACTGGGTGGTGTCCGAGCCTGGGGGGGTCACTTGTTTTCCTTTCACCTTCCCCATCACTCCTTGATTTTAATCAGTGACTGTTTAATAAATTGTGTTTCCTTTGAACCATATGCAATGATCAGTGGGGCAGGGAGGCATCTGGTCTGAAGAGAGCTCCCTGGAATGGGGATCCCCCAACCCCTGCCCTACGTGCCCTTGACAAGTTTGGGGGTCGAGCCACCAGGAATCCTGAGCCCAGCCTTGTTGGGGTTACAGGGACCCTCTCCCACAGCAGAGTGGGAGGGGAGCTCTTGAGGTCAGATCAGCCCCTGGGTACAGGGAATGGGAGCCAGGACTCAGATTCTTTCACTAACCAATTCCACCAGATAGTGTATGAGCCAGGAAAGTTCCCCACCATAGCGGGACCTTTTCCCCGCGTACATTAAGAAAATACTTATGGCCTGGTTCAAAGAATATAGAGATGATTGGAAATCCCATGCTGTCCTCAATGGGCTTTGGATCAATCTCACTGAACTCAAATAGAGTTATCCCAGGGATTAAATTGACCTAAAATGTAAGTGAATTCCTGGACGTCACAACTGCAAGATGATTGTTTAGGAATTTCTTTTCACGAAGAGGTGCTTTCTTTGGAACTATGAGTATGGCAGTCTGAACAACGTGGAGGTGGATTTCCTTTATATAACAGGAAATGTTTGGAACAGCATATAGATGTGTCCTTAACTGCTGACTGTATTTGAAATAGGCTGTTAGTGGTCGATTGGTTCGTAAAAGTTTCATAACTCATCCAGGTAGTGAACAGAAGCCATGTAATGAACTAAGAGGGTACATTTAGAAGTTTGAATATTGTGTGTTTTCCACAAAGTGTTTAAAAGCCTCTCACTTGAAGGGAAATATTATGCAAAGAAATTCAAGCATAATGCTGATTGATGAATAAACGTGACACCTTTGTGATCTCCTCCTGAACAGTTTGCAAGCAGGACAAAAGTAAATTCAATAAATCAATGATTCATTACTAATTGTTTCTTCAACCCCCACACTCCCAAGTTTCCTCTTCGTTTCAGCTTTGAATGAAACCCAAGGAAAAATTGTTCGTCCTGTCAAAGCGCTGCTGGTTTTTCATCTAAATCATGCACTTTGTGTGACTTAGAGGTGCTCTTTTGAAGGCCATGTATAGGTCAGTGTAGAGCAGACTATTGAAGAAGCTACCATAATAATTGCTTTTAAAGAGGTAAAAATTTTGTGGGGGAAGGATGTAGGGGGCAGAATAGCATCAGGTCCTCTGGGAACCCGTACATTGAAGTAGTAACCTTCTAAGGACTCAAAGTCATAGAATCATAGGGCTAGAAGGGACCTTTTGAGACCATCTAGTCCAACCCCCTGCTAAAAGCAGGACCACTCCCACTAAATCACCCCAGCCAGGGTATTGTCTAACTGAACCGTAAATATCTCCAAAGATGGAAATTCTACCACCTCCCAAGGTAACCCATTCCAATGCTTCACCACCCTCCTAGTGAGAAAAATTTCCCTAATTTTCAACCTCGACCACCCCAGCTGCAGCTTGAAACCATTGCTCCTTGTTCTGTCCTCTGTCACCACTGAGAACAGCCTAGCTCCCTCCTCTTTGGAGCAACTCTTCAAGGTTGCTATCAAATCTCCCCTCAGTCTTCTCTTCTGCAGACTAAATACGCCTAGTTCCTTCAGTCTCTCCTCATAAGTCATGTGCCCCAGCCCCCTAATCATTTTTGTTGCCCTCCGCTGGACTCTTTCTAATTTGTCCACATCCTTTCTGTAGTGGGGAGCCCAAAACTGGACACACTATTCCAGATGCGGCCTGACCAGTGTCGAATAGAGGGGAATTATCACATCCCTCGATCTGCTGGCAATACTCCTACCGATGCAGCCCAATATGCCATTGGCCTTTTTGGCAACAAGGTCACACTGTGGCTTCACTTTCAGCAGATGAGAATTTTGACAGCCCCTTTCCCCCGGTTGCTCAGGGTATGGGGCTGGGTCTGAATGTCACCTTTCGGGATTTACGGTGCCTTGGATGGTCTGATGATCTTCCTCTTCTTGTGCTTTTTTTTCATTTCGCTATTTGCATTTTGCCTTTCATTGTCTTATTTTGGCTTTCAGGAAATTAAGTTGGGAACTGTCAGCCCTCCCCCATCTCTCTCTCTCTCCTGCAGTTCCTCACTGCCACAGCCACTCGTACTATGTCTTTTAAGATAGCGTTTGTTTAAAGCTGTGGTTGGAAGAATACCCTTTGGATTAGATCTTGCCTAGCGAAAGCCATTTGATGTCTCTAGACATTTCCTAGTATTTGTTTTGGTGAGAACACAGAACCCTCCAGCCTGGCTGTCCCTTTGTGCCTGTTCTCCAGGATGGGAGCAGAGATGAGAGACACACATTTCATTCGCAATCGCCAGAGTTGTACCTGAGTCCTGGAGGATCTTGATATGTAACAACAATTTTGTGAACTTTAGATCACTCGAGACTTGCCCTGTATAAAAACCTGTCATTCAATATAGAAGCTTTCAGCTTTATCACAGTCATCTGCCTTCCAGAAAACTCACATTCTGCACTTCACTTGTGCAGAAAGGAATAAATGTTGTAAAAGATTGAACAAATGTATTTCCTATTGAAGGTACACATATTCCCAGGGGTTATCTGACTGCAATACTCCCTTTGCATGAGTTGATTTAAATTTTCAGTAGTTGCTCACATTGCAGTTTTATTACTAGTATATGCTAATGTAATAAAAATATGGTGCTGTACGGTAATATTATTGAGAACTACAATTTGAATTTAAAATATACATCTAAACTAGGATGGATACTGTCCTTTGACTCATGAGGGAAGTATTTTTCTTGACTTTCTTTCCCCAACCCCCCATAATTCACATATGGGGAAGATATTTTTGGTACCTTCATCTAAAATACTGGTTATTCTGTTATGCTGATCTGAGATCTGCCCAAAGATATTGTAATAAGACACCAGAGCTATTTCAGTTCCAGCTGCTCTGATAGTACATCTTGAAGATGTACCTGTGCTGACAATTCATTCTGAAATAGTATGATATTTGTAGATTTTCTTTCTATATAGATGAGAATTGACTGAATCACTATTAAAACTATTTTTCTGAAGTTGATACTAGCACATATTTTAAAAAGCCATGCAGTGCCAAGTTGCAGAAGTAAATACATGTACTCTATTTGGCTGTAGGACTGTTTGTTTCAGATGATGAGAACGGAGAAACTGATCAAGCAAATATTTCAGACCCTTGTTGGGATGAGATTTTCCTCCAGCACCTAACAGAGCATCTATCAAAAACTGGTTCAAAACAAACACGCATGGTTCAGCTTCCAAAGCCTCCCCACAGAAAGATACGTCCAGACAATGAGCTAGCCGCAAGCGGTAATACAACTGGACTCACCAGTCTGCAGATGGTGGTTTGACTAACAATGGGAAGCCTGGATTTCAGATCAAAGGCTGGAGAAGGTAACACTGCTAACGATAAGTGGAAGCACGTTTTAATCTTAAAACTCGGTGGCAGTTGTAATGCATTTGGTGGAACATATTAAGTTCCAGTTCGTGTCAATATCAGCTGGAGGAATGACTGCAAGGCAAGTGAAGATGTGTAAATCTTCACTTGAAAAAGTATCAGGCACCAGGCTGTACTGGTCTATGAGTAAAGCAGAAGTAATTGCGTGAACGAGCGTCTTTCACTTTAATACAAGTAGTAGTGGAGAAATGAAAATTGTTCCCCAGCTGCTCCCTGTGACATGAAGACGGGGGTTCTGGGGATGAACTCATTGCTATGCAGCATAGTATGACAACATCTCAGTTCCTAGCTGAACACTTCAAATATGTTAACGCCACTTCAGGGTAAAACCCCGTAGCTCCCAGCCTTGTAGGCTTCTGTGCGTTTTCTAGGGAAGGGGTGTCTGGCTGGGTGCTGATCAGCTTCATACAGTGACAGTGACAGCGGCCACTAATCTTTGACATAAACTACCAAGGGATATGGTTCATTCTTCATCTCTTGATCCCTGCACATTGAGGCCAGATCTCTTACTTGAGGAGCTTTGTTAGGGAACACATTATTGGGCTTAATACAGGGTGAAGTTCTCTGGCCTGTGTTACATGGTGGTCAGACTAGATGACCTAATGATTTCCACTGGCTTCAAATCAGGAATATCTTTAACGAGCAATCTGTCCTGCAAAGCCAGACTAGAGACACATTTGGGAATGGAGTCAAATGAAGAATTTTCTCTCCGATAGAATCTCCCCTTCACCCTCATGTGACAGTTATGAGTAGGTGGGGTGCTCAGTGTCCGAGTGTTTCCAGAACTCAGGACAGATTTTCTCTGTAGAGAGCTCTTTCCTTTGAAATCCTCTTCCTGTGGCAGTCTGCCAGAGTACATGCCAGGTGACTTTCAGACACAAAGATAAAGCATATTGATGTTGGTTGCCTCTTTTATTCATTTTGGTGCTGTTTGGCTGTGGCTTTATTAGTGGCTGTAGTAGTTGCATTAGCTCTTAACCTTACAATACAATCAATGAGAAGTAAGGACTTTGTTTTGTTTTAAGGCATCCAGAGATCTCTTTTAGTCTCTGTTCATGAACCACATGACTGTCCTTTCCAAGGACACGACAAGACAAGGTTGCGAGTAGACAGCATACAGCCATACAGTCTCACATCCTGCTTTGAAGCATGTTCCATATGCACAAAGGATGCAATGTCTGAGACTTCGGCCCTTTAGAAAAATTAATTGAATTAAACATTCATGTGGACAGTGGCTTTCGGAACGGGCCGTGCAAGCAGTTTGATCAACGGCAAGATCAGATTGGAAATAAATGCAGTCACTGTAACAGAAATCCAAGCTGTGTCATTAGCATGGAGACAACACAGCGGCATGATTTATTTTCTATAATGGCATTTGCTGGTTGCTATGTATTCCTTATGAGACTTGCTCAGAATTAGTGAAAGTAATGAAAACATTGTAGCCAGCGTATTTGCCTGGAAGAGTGTGAAATATACGACTTTGGCTGGTGCTATTATTTAATAATAATGGATGGATTTGCATATACAGAGCGGTTTACAGATATAAGAAGGCAGCTGCCTGACCCATGAAGCATGCATTGCAAATCAGACAAGTTCTATAAGGATGACAAAGGCCAGGATCAATATGTGGGTGTGTGTCAGAGCAGTGTTTCTTAGCCTTTCTGATATCTGGGACCTGTTTGCTGCTCTCCTAAATGGTTTCAGGGAGATCTCAGGGACCAGTGCTGGTCCATGGACCAGTCTTTTAGAAACACTATAATAGTGTCTTCATTCAAAGTCCTTTCTAGCACAGGTCATTGAAAACTTAGATTAGCAGGATATGCTATATGTGAACCAAAGATGTCCTGAATCCTCGTTGGTGGGGCACACCTGTATTTTAAATACTCATTGAGGTTAAGCCTTCACATAGTGTGGCTGTCTGCTTTAGAATATTGCCCTAAAAATATCTAGGGTCTTTTGATTTTCTGTTACAAATAATACAGGTATTGTGGTATCAGCATTTGGATCAAAGGTTAATATATATCATGTTAGCACCCACAGATAGCTATTTCCATTAACCTCCATATTTCCCTGTGAATGTGACCCTCTCTCTTCTGCAGTAAGGCAGGAGTCAGTGAAAGGCAAGGTACCGTCTCCCAGTGAAAGCACTAGCTCAGATCACTGACAGTAAGGGTGGGCACTTTCATGGACTTCCTTACACTCATAGAATTGCCTGTTCATTATAAAACTAAAAATTTTAATTATATCGAGACAATGCTAAAAATATCCAAAGAACATTCCAAACACAGCAGCTGGCCCTCTTCCGAGAGTGTATGGTCTAAACGTGACACTGTGTGTCACTTAAGCATCTGTAAACTTATCTTCTGCTTTCTTATTTTCAAATGTTCCTCTATGCAGAATGTGAAGAGCTACAGGTGGAGAAAGCTCTTTGGGTGCGTCTACACTGGCAACTTAGGTCCACTTAAGGAGGCTTAAGTCGACCTAAACAAAGCCATGTCCACACTGGGCTTTTATTAAGTCAACTTAAGCAATTCCTTAAATCAGCTTAAGGAAAACTTAAGTCGACTTACTAACACCTTATTTAAGGTTGACTTAAGCCTTAAATCGACTCCTTAAATCGACTTAAAACCAGCGTAGATGGGGATTAGCGCCTAAATTGACCTTATTAAGTCAACTTAAAGCATTAAGTCAACTTAATAAGGTTGACAAGGGGCTATGTCTACACTAGAAAAGTTAAGTCAACTTTTGTTATAATTAGGTCGACTTAAACCAGTGTGGACAGGGATTAGTGCCTAAATCGACCTTATTAAGTCAACTTAAAGTGTTAAATCAACTTAATAAGGTTGAAAAGGGGCTATGTCTACACTAGAAAAGTTAAGTCGACTTTGTTAAATTGACTTAATAAGATCGAATTTAAGTCGACTTAAAGCCAGCGTGGATGGGGATTAGCGCCTATGTTGACCTTATTAAGTCAATTTAAAGCGTTAAGTCAACTTAATAAGGTTGACAAGGGGCTATGTCTACACTAGAAAAGTTAAGTCAACTTTGTTAAATTAACTTAATAAGATTGAATTTAAGTTGACTTAAAGTCAACCTTATTAAGTCGACTTAATAAAGTCAACATAACTTTTCTATGTAGAATAGCCCTTGGTAGTTTAGTGCAGCTAGTCTTTGAGTGCGAAACCTTGCCTAAAACTACATCACAATTACCACATTAGCTGTAAATACAAAACGTGTAGTCTTCTGATCCATCTGGCTGTTTCTAAATTCGACTCTATATCTTCTCCTGTTATTGATTTCAGGTTAGTGTCTGCGTGTGCTCTGAGCAGGACTGTTGGGGTTTGGGAAGGGAACGGTGATAAAAGACATTAAATCATAATGGTAGGGAGGGACAGATTGACGTATTGTGTGTATGGATATAAATCAATGAATACCCGGTGAATTAGTTCCACTGACGGCAGCCAGGCTCCAGGAGGCCCTGTCTCGAGCTGGAACACTCAGGGCTTTCTACTGCAGAGCAGCCAATGGTATCAGCAAGCGGAAAGCGTGTGAGCCGGAACTCCAAGAGAGCAAGTATGGTAAGGCTGCCCTGGAGCCACCGATCCTGGAAGCTCAGGCCCTCCAGCAGCCTGCTGGGTGAGCTGGCAGCAAAGAGGCAGGTTTCTGGTGGAAGCCTGCTATGATTCAGTGGAGGTTTGTCGAAACGGAACCTTTTCTGCAAGCCAATTGAGTTTCAATAAATCAACTTTTTCTGATGAAAAGCCATTTCACTGGAAAATTCCCACTCAGCTATATACCTGTGGCCCTTGATTTCTTGAAAAGAGGGTGTCAGAGCACTAGTGGAATGGACTTATTGGGCCGGCACCGAATGAGCAATGTGTGAGCTGAGAACATTGGCTGGCCAGCTTTACTGACAGTACCTTTGCAGTTTGGGGGATCTGGAGATGGGGGAGTAACATCCAACAGAATGCTAATGGCAAACTAATTAGGTTGTTTGATGGGAAGGTTCAGGGAGTCCCTGCCTAACATATATAGATGGTAGTTCAGAACCGGTAAAAAACGTTGTGACCAAATCCTGAAGGAAGGACAGCAGGATTTAGCTCAGATATTTTTAATTATTTTTCCTTACAATGGCCCAATGCTGCCAATGCACATGAAAATATTGGATGACAATCAGCCATGAAACCCCAGAGTGAAATATCAGATGCAAAGGGACAGATTTTCAGATGGTGTCAGTTGGAATAACTCTGTTCTCTCCAATGGAGTTATGCTTATTTACACCAGATGAGAGTTTGGTCTCAAATCTCCAGATTAAGATAAATATATCAGTTCTCATTTAAACCCAGAACAGCATAATGGAGCATAGGAAACAGGAAGAAAATTGCAAGCCATCTCCAAATTTAAAAGTTACCATTAACTGCAACCAGTTGACCATTTATTCTGCTTCTTCAGTTAACAATTCACTGAGGGATCAATGGCCAAAAATATGAACATATGGCTCTAGCTGGAAGCCACCACTCTTACAGGCAAATCTCCCCCCATCTGTTCATGGCTGAAGAGTAACCCCCTTGCCACCCTGCAATGGAAAGAGAAGGAGAACAGCACGGTACCAAGCCACAGTGATGAGCATAACACAAATACTTAGGCTTTGACTTAATCCCTGACACAGCAAAATCCAAGAGTTTGAAGTCTATCCTTCAGAGTTTTAATTTAAAATGGCAGAATTTAAGAAGGAACCCAACCTCTTCACACACGCACAAAGAGCTGAGCTGGTCTGACTCAACCCTGAGTACATCGGCCCCAGTGAGAAGGCCTCCCCCTGCCCTGGCATTGACTTCTTCCTAGCACCTCGCACCATCCCCAGTGCCAAAGAAGAAATTCAAGACAAATACCAAATGGGGCAGTCACCAGCTCTGAGAAGGAACAGGAAGAGCATCAGTGACTAGGTAAGACCAGTGCCAGGCCACCTTGCCCCACTAGGCAGTACCAGCCACTCCAGAAGCTTTCCAAGCAGTGAAGAACATCCTGACAATCCCTATACTTCCAACACTTTGGGAAGAGAGGGCCCCACACCAGGACACAGTATTGGTACCATCAACTGCGGGACCATCCAGAAGCAAGCCCACGATGAGGCCTCCGCAGCAATCCCTGACACCAAGTTGTTCATCTCTGGTCATGCACATGCCACTGACACAGCGCCAATGATCACTGGATCCATGGCGCCAATTCCTGGAGCTGCATCGGTCAGGCTCACAATGCAAGTCTCTAATATCAGTCCCCAAAATCCTAGCACCAATCCCCAGGTTCTCGGCCCAGATCCCTGGAATCCCAACACTGGTCACCATTGAGGTAGTACAGGGAAGCTGAAGGATAAGAGCCAGTCATTGGACGTTCAACGTGTAGGCTACCGGTATTGCTGTTCGGTACCAGAACACCACCGTTCCCAACGGGGTGAGGAGGGGCGAGTGACAGCACTGCTGTGATGCACAGAGAGAAGCTCCTGAGACTCGGAAGGGGCGGAGGCCACCCTGGCGAGAGGACAGACATCCAACTCCTTGGCAACGGGCTTCTCCATGTGAGCACCTCTTTGGTGCAAGGTCTGTGGCCCATACCAGGGCAGTTTTGGAAACTGTGGGAGTTTCCCCCTGCCCAGGATTACAAGGAAAGTCATTCTCAGCTGATGAGCTTCTCCCTGGAAACTCCCACAGGACCTGACTTGGATGTAGAGTCAGAACAAGAAGCCGAGGCCTCCGTTGTATCTTCATCAGGAGACGCCCTGGCCAGGGAAGAAGAGCTCAGTCCTCCAGCCTTGCCAGTGTCGTCATCCTCCTCACCAGATGTGGCTGGAGCAGGACCCTCTGTCACTGTCCCACGTGATGACTTCAGGGCTCACCAAGCACTGCTCAGATGAGTAGCAGACGAGGGCCTACAGGTGGAAGAATCAAAGGGCCCTGCTGATGAGCGTTTGACATCGAAAGAGACAGACAGGAGCAAGCAAGAACGAATAAAGAGGTGAAAAGTTAGACCTTTTCAGAAGAAACCAACAAGCCTTGTGTTATGATTTTAACATCTGGCATTCGTTGACCAAGTTTGCGAACTCCCTACCTCAGGACTCCAGACAGGAATTTGAGGCTATATTGGAGGACGGGGAGTCGGTGGCCTGGGCTTCCCTCCAAGCAGCCTCTGACGCAACTGATTTGGTGGCCAGGGCAGTGACTTTGGCTGTGTCAATAAGACAAGCCGCCTGGCTCCAATCATGCAGTCTGTCTTTGGAGGTCCAACAATCCTTTCAGGACCTCCCATAGTGCAGCCCTATTCACTGACCAATGGACTCAAGTCTCCAGGGGTTGAAGGACTCTAGGGTCACTCTCTGTTCTTTGGGTCCATATATCCTGCCATCTTCCAGGAGGCACTTCAAGCCCAAAGAGCCACAGAAATTCAGGGGCCAAGCCAGAGGTGAATGCCACAAAGAGAAAAAAAAGGAGTTATAAATGAAGAAAGGGCCAACTCCCGGCTATTGCCCCCCAGTTGGGTTACAGCCATTGCCCCTTTGGGGGCAGACAGCTTTTTGAAGGTGCACACAGGGGTGACCTGCCCAGCCCGTACACAGGATCCATCTTCCCTTTTGTTTTCACACCACCTTGCACCCTTCTTCCCAGGCTGGGCTATTGAAACATTGGACCAATAGGTGCTAAATTCAGTGGCAGCTGGGTACATCCTCCAGTTTATTTCACTCCCATGTCCCCCCACAACCACGTACCTCTTGAGGGACCCTTATCACAAGCAACTTCTTATCCATGAGGTGCAAATCCTCCTACAAATAGGCGCCGTCGAGGAAGTTCCCTAAGACTGGAGAAGGAGAGTGTTCTTTCCGATTCCAAAGGCCAGCAGCAGCTTATGGCCCATCTTTTACCCATGTGGCTTCAACAAGAACTCAAGAAGTTTTAAGTTCTATATGGTCTTTTTGTCCTCCATCACTCCCTCTCTGGATCCTGGCGGCTGGTAGACTGCCCTTGACCTAAAAGACATATACGTCCATATCTCAATCTTTTCGAGCCACAGAAAATTCTTATGGTTTCTAGTCAGAAGACAGCACTACCAGTTCCCAATTCTTCCCTATGGCCGACTGACGGCACCATGCGTCTTCACAAATGCATGGCAGTAGTTGCAGCCTGCCTCAGTCAGTGGTCTTCCCCTACCTGGATGACTGGCTCATCAGGGGCCACTTGAAGGCCCAAGTCCAACACAGCATTGGAGCTGTCCGAACCACCTGTTAATAAATGAAGAAAAATCAACACTGGTACCAGTTCAGAGGCTAGAATTTACTGGAGCAGTCCCCAACTCCATCCACACCAAAGCACTTTTACCAGAGGCCAAGTTCCTTGCCGTATCGAAACGTATAGCCTGCTTATCAGCTCATCCCCTCGCCACGGTGAGTGTACGCCTCAGGCTATTGTGCATCTATGTGGTCCAGCATGTGACGTTACACTGAGCCTTTGCAAATGTGTCTGGGAATGATATATTCTCCAATCAGACGCCATCTGGATATGATCCCTCCACCAATATTCACCTTCCTGTCATGGCTGTCAGCACCAGACCATGTGTCAAAGGAGGGAGTCATCAATTCTGTTCCCTGCCAGGGCAAATAGCTACTCACTTTCCAATGTCTTTCTCCTTCCATGGTTGGGAGATCTGATGTACTCCTTCCCACCTATTTCCCTCATGCACAAAGTCCTCAGAAAAGTCAATGTGGCCCTGCCATGCCTAGGGTAGCTGACTGAAAATGCAAGGTCAGGGCATGCTGCCAAATGAAAGCAAATTCTCTCAGTACTGTTGAGTGACCTGAAGTCAGACTTCCCAATCCACAAACAAACAAAACTTCTAATCCCCCACATGGGTTATCAAGAAGCTAAAACACAAAATATACTCACCAAGCTAGGATCATGCCTCCGGCTTCGCTGACAGCCCACTCTACAAGAAGTCAAGTGACAGCCTTCCTTCCTCAGATCCCAATACAGGACATCAGCAGAGCTGTGACTTGGTTTTTCGTCCATATCTTTTCAGCCCATTATGCCATCACTAGGGAGGGCCGAGATGATGCTAGGCTTGGTAGAGCAGTATTGCAAGTGGCAAATCTGTAAACTCTTACCCCACTTGCAGAGGCACTATTGGTGAGTCACCTAACATGGAATGGACATGAACAAGCACTCGAAGAAGAAAGAGTGGTCACTGGCCTTCATAATTGTTGTTCTTCGAGATGTGTTACTTATGTCTATTCCACCAACCAGCCTCCTTCCCCTCCGTTAGAGTTCTGGCAAGAAGGAACTGAGAGGGAGGGGTCTAGTGGTCCCTATGTGCATGACCCTACCAGTCACTAGAGCCAGCTCTATGGATGCTCCTTGGGGGAAAATCTGGGGCACCGATCCATGTGATGTGCACAAACCTAATATGAAATGGACAGGAGCAACACATCTCAAAGAAGATCAGTTATGCATTCTTTCATAACATCAGGCTAACATGGGCAGGGTTTGGGTGTGGAAGCGCAGGAGTTTTCTAGAAAGGATTAGCAGTCTAAGCAGATGCCATGTCACATGGCCCCGGCCTCTCCTGGCAGCTTCCATTCCGAAGTGCTACGGATGGGCCTTGCACAGCTCAGGTCCCACTCAGTGTTCAGACCCAGAAGAAATAAGACAGGCAGTCTGCATTTGCAAGCCACGAACATTGATTTCTCTCTCTGATAAAATCATGGGTGTTTTTACTGGCATCACGGCAGGGCACCTGAGATTAGGGCTTCACTGTGCGAGGCACTGAGGAAACACAAAGAAGGAGCAGACCCTGCCCCAAAGAGGGGTACAGATTTCCCCAAAGTCACTCAGCAGGTCAGTGGCCGATCTGGAAATAAAAACCAAGGCTTCTGATTTCCAGTCCAGTGTCCTGTCTGTTGGGGCATGCTACCTTCCAGCACTGTGCTGGGCCTGCGTACGTTTCATAGCTCCAAAAAGCACATTGCAGGAAATAGACAAAGGAAAATGACTGTTCTATGAATGTCACTCCATCACAGTCACTGACACTGAATTTGTCTCATTGCTCAATATTGTTCACACTGAATTAGAAATGGCTCTTTTGTCAGCCTGACAATATATGAAACGAGCTCCATGAATAATAATAATACATGAAGGTGTCTTGCAATAAATGAGACTTCTCTAAGTTCCTAACTCCAAGAAAATCAAAACGGACAAGAGATTGCAGTAAGATCCTTTGTGATGTGCTGTATTATGTTACAGGAAATCAGTGTTATTTGACGAGGCAACACTTCAGTGCTAAGCAATAATTATTTCAGTCTTGCAATTCATGTAAAGCCAGCCCTGGAAGGGCAGTTTCTTCTCCTGTTTCCATTGGTATAAACGGAAGAGGGCTTCAGTGGTATTTCCCTCGATTTACACTTGTCAAAGAGCACATACATTTGCTATGCGTCTCATTATATTTGGTATTTTTTCTTAAATCATCACCTCCGGGAGTCAAGTGATTACAGTTTCAGTTTTGAAAAAGTGAGGCACTAAGCAAAGATTAAAACACTTCAAGGCTGAGAAATCAAATGTCAAATAAAGAGAACCCAGAATATATTCTTTTAAAATTTCATGGTTTCTGGGGACTCGACTTACAATATCTGAACACTGGGGGCTGGCATTACTGACTATGGCTTTGCCTAAAAAGAGGAGTGCAGGCCAGGAAGAAAACCAGTGGCAATTCTGACTAGGCGACAGTGTTTCTTTCCAGCATTCAGTATTCTACCTTGGGCCAGTTCTGATCTCATGATGATAGTCTATGCTCCTGAGCGGCTTCATCAAAGGGCCTCCCAACACGCCTGTGACATAGAGAATTATTAAAATCTTCAAATAGGAAAACGAGGCACAGAGAGATTGAAGGGACACCAATTTAACACCTTGCCAACGAGAACAAAAAGGAATTTAAAATAATATCAGGTCCCACTGCTGCCTTAAAATCCCTCCAAGAATTCTCGGGCGGATTGCTGCACGGGCCGATGGGGCCTGTGCCCAGGGGCAGGCATCCGCACTTCCAGTCTGCCCCGGCGGTAGGACAGGCTGGCACAACTGGTCACTCCGCACCGGGGGCGGGGCCAGCTGGCGTGCAGTACGGCCTTTGGCGTGGCCTTGGGCCGCACTACACGCCAGTCAGTCCCTGTCGCCCACAGGAGCCGACCCACCTGCAGGCTGCTGCTGGGGGGCGAGGGATCTAGGCTGGAGGGGAGCCGGGGGCCCCAGGCTGGGAGCAAAGGGGGGCACTGATGGGAGAGTCCCAGGAGCCTGAGGCTCCTTAATCTGCCTCTGAGAATCCTATTTGAGTCTTTTAGAAGTGTTTTCTCTGCCAGGTAGCCATGTAAACGGCAGGAAATAGGATTGAGCAAAGCCCACAGCTGGCAGACATCTGGCATATGTCTAATTTACACACCTTGGCATGGAGGTCAGGACTCTGGCAGAACCATTTGGGGAACCAGTGGAAGAAACTCTATACAAGTGCCATCAGGTGCACAAAGGCGGCTCCCTGAAAACCTGACAAATCATTCCATTTTCTTTAGTCTCTCTCGTTTGGAGTGATCTCAGGGTTTCCTGTAGCAGAAACAGGTGACGCATGCTTTGGTTTTAAACTCCGTGTATCGATTTTAGCGTCACGCAGGGGATCTGTGGCAGAAATGAGTAGAGAACGCAGATTTTCTGACTCAGGGTGTAGGAGTCAGGAGACCAACCTTATCTCTTACAACATGTCCTTCTCTGGCCCGGAGAAGGGGTGGGAAAAAAACTCCTCTCCAGCTGCTGCATGAAAAGTCTGTCTTTAGTTACCATAACTGGTAGGGCGATACTGAAACCACCTAGAGACCATCAAGTGGAGAGAGATTCTGAGAGTTAATGAGATTAGAAATGCTCCAGCAGGCATTTATTTAATGCTACCAAAAGTTGCAAGGGGTTTCTAGACTCCTCTGTGCACAGTGTGGTGATGAGGAGTCAACGTGAGATGGAAAATGGAGTTTTGATTTCCTGGGCATGAAAAAGAAAAGAGAAAAGCTTTACAATAAGCTGTAGAAATCTCAGCGCTTTGAAGAGTGTTGGGAACGTGGTGGGCAGATTTAATGGGTCTGTAACTGAGAGATGAGAGACAGGCAGATCGCTGTGGAGTCCAGAACTGAGCCTTAGGCCAAATGATCTGGCCGAAGTAAGGCTGCATAGACCTTGAATTGAGCTGGAGCTGGTGCTGCTGTGCAGGGTGTGAGAGATTGCATTCCTGGGGTCGCATCTCAGGGCCAGCGCAGCAATAGACATGAAGGGGAGGGCAGAAGTGGGGCTGATGATGAGGGTGGGTTTTGCTTCGAAGCCCAGGTCAGGCTTTTCTCACGGTGGAGGTGTAACCCTTCACATTTAAGGTGGCGAGCCTTAGCCAGGGGTCAGTGACTAAAAGCGTATCACAGGCACAAATCAGAGCCCTGGCGTGAAGCAACACACTGGATAATCAGAAAGGAGCCGCCAGCAACGAAACAAACATTTGGGACGTCTTCGTAACTGCAAAGTGCTTTAGGAGTTACCATCATTCAGTCACGTGCTGGGAAGTACCAGTGAACTGGAGGGAACTGGAAAATGCTCCTTTTGAAACCTCCCCTGAAACTCACAGGACAGGAGAACCCAGCGAGCTGTGCGTTTCCTTTGACATGGCACAGCAAATGGCCCCTGCCCTCCTTCCCGTGCAGGGCAGAATTCCCCACGTGGGCTGGAGGTACAGCACAGGTGTGTCTTTGCTCTGCCTCTCCGCACTGAGGGGCATCTGTCCTCTGGAGTACTGGGAAGGTGCCTTATGGCCACCTGAGTATTCCCAGCCATTGCCAGCGCCCTGGGTTTTGGGGCACCACACGTCCTACTCCTCTCTGCCTGGGACACACCATATATACAACCCCAAACTGAGCCCAGCCCTGCCTCCCTGCAGGTCTGTTTCCTTGATCTGCCAGCACCACTTGCCTGGAGTTGGGCCTTCTCCACGGGGCTCAGAGCCCGGCAAAAGCTTTCTTACCCCAGCAGTATCTGCTGGCCTCTGTCAAGCACCACGTTCTATTCAGAAAGCCCAGGGACCTTCCCCTCAGCCTAGTGACTGAGCGCCCCTCTTCTCTTTGGGCTCACTTTGCCGTCGCAGTCTGCTTGTCCTCGCATTTCTCAGATACAGGCCGAGTAGATGCCCCTCTGCTGCAGCACCGTTCCAACTCCCGGTGCAGATCAGCTGGTGATTTTACTGAAATGGAAGGGTCTCGAGCATGCAGCCGTCCCCGGGAGGTGTCTCACTGAACTCTGACAAGCTTAGGGGCTTGTCTACAGGCAGAGTTAAAATGAATTACCTAAGGTCTGATGTTAATGGACATAACTTGAAGTGTATACACCCCATGTGAACGCTCCAAATCAGAAGTAAAGTGGCCTTACTTCGCTCTAGCTTAACTCTCCCCTCCTTGAGTATCTCCACAGGCGCGAGGCCTGACGCTCTCCTGAATTCTGGGCCTCTTGCTGCATGGGTTCAGAGCTATCTCTAGCAAAGCCTCAACTGGCTTTATGGGGGCGCTGGGAAGGTCACTGGCTGGGGGTCAGGAAATGAAGGCGTCAGACACAGCCGGTTCAGAAATGTCTCTTTCTGCATGTGGCTCAGGAAGGAACCAGCGAGCACGTTGCTTTTTGGCAGCCTTCCTCCATGTGAGCAGGGGTATTAGGAGTATCTGCTTTTTCACTCGTCTTTCGCACCTACCTACTGGCTGGGAGAGTTTTAGTATATGACTGCCTGTTGCGCTGCGTGTGTTAGAAAAGGAAAATGTTACGGGGTTATTTAAAGAATTTCCCCCCCAAGGGGTCCTGTGGTTGGACTGTGTTTCTGATCTGTGGAGATTGACCCGCTGTAGTCAAGCCCTGAGTTTCTGCTCAAAGTTAGCTGTGCTGCGTTGTGTTCCTTCTATCTGCTGTTTGAGTTGCTGTGCCCATCTTTCCTCAAACCAGCCCTGGGATTTTCAGCTTTGGGCTGTCGTTCGATCTGTGTGTCTTATTTTGTGTGTTTTGTCTAGTTAGGGCACTCTTTGTAGTGACACTCGCCTACAGCCTCATGGAGATGTAGAGGTGCCCAGTATTTACTCAGGAGTAGAAATCCCTGGCTGAGACCAATCCCAATGTTAATTCAGTGACAGCGTTTTTTAGGGTGGGTCCTTGGAGCTGGGGTGGGCAGCTGTGATTTAGTGGCATAGGATGCTGGAGCAACTCTGTAACTGCTTCTGTCTTCTCCATTCATGTTTTGGAAATAATTCAGATGCTTCTCCTTTACCTCTTTGTTCCTGTAGCCTCCTCTTGTGCACAGCCCTGTGTGTCCCTTTGGAGTCCAGACAGAGATTGCTGTCTCTTCCTCCAGGGGCTGCTTCACTGTCTCCCCCAACTGTTGCTGGCCCAGGCAGGAGGAGCTACGCGCTGCTGAAGCACTATGATCCACGTGATGATGTGATCCTGTTGGAGCTACCCCAGACAATTTAGCAGAGATTGTCTTGCAGCTAGGATGGTGAAATAACTTTCCTATCCTCCAAACGAGTGATTCCACAAAACTCTGTTTCACTAATGAGCCTGTTAATAAATTGTGCATAAGTGTTTACAATAAACTGAAGACCTATATGAGGAAGCTTCAAATGGCATTCAGGAATTAGGTGGCTTCATACATAACATCCAGCAGTATCACAGTGCCTTCTCATTTGAGTTGATATCTAGCTACCTTAACCTTTCCGTTGAGATTATTTTACTTGATATTAGGTCGGTAAAGGTACGGGTGCGGTACACCTCAATTTAGCTTTCAGGTTTGAGTTTGGTTGGTTAAAGAAAACATATTTAGCTGCAGACCACAGGGCAACACTTTGAATGAGGAAATCAAACTTTATTCGAAAGAGGAATGATTAGTTAAGCAAACAGACCTGCAATTACCACTTACACAGTGTTATGGTGATACTGACGCTCCAAGATAAACTGTCATTTCAACCGCCTCCTGATAGGCTCTTGAATTGCACATTATTGAAATCAACATCTACACCAGTGTCCTTTCCACACTATTAATATGGTTAGCTTTAAAAAAATCACAATTCTCAAAAACACTCATTAAAAATCTCGCTTGAGCAAGTTATTCCCCAACTTTCTCAGCAAAATAATCATGTGACACATCCTGCTAGCTTCCATTTTCCCAATTTGCTGTCTCTAACTGATGCTCACTCTAGCATTCTCAGTTTCCCATACTCCTCTATGCTTAGGCTAACTTCAAAGCTAAGCCTAATTTCTACTTCACATATTTCATAGGCTGCACTACTCAGCCTTAAATGCAAGTGCAGGAAAGCTGGATTAATAAATTCACCCATCGTAGCACAGCAGAATTGCAAACATAACCGCCAAGACCAGAATTAGGACTAGGAGGGGGTATCATCTTCAGGTTAAAGCAGAGTATAGGGGTCCAGGACGTTATGAGTTCTGGAGGCATAATGCACTATTAAAACGCAAAATATTGTCACCTTTCTTAGCACAAAGCAGGTACTCTCAAATGTTGTGTTCTTAGCTGTCCTGGAGTGCGAATGAGAAGTGGAGGAACCAGAGCAGTGTGAGCAGCTGACTCTCTGCAGACCCCAGTGAAAAGTACATGCATGTGGGGGTCTTCTCTGACCTGACCGCTAATTCTTCATTTCTTCATTTCAATCCTGTGTTCAGGAAAAAGCAGAACACTTTAAGATGTACCTTTAGGAACCTTCTTTGCTTTCAGTTAATTAGCTCATAGAAAATTTGCTAATGCCAACATAAACATGAGTTTAAAATAGATAGGCTTATTATGTTCTGAATTAAATCCTTCTTCGGACCCTCAGTGTGAAGAGCTGGAAATTCTAATGTCCATAAACCAGGCCGGGAGGGAGGGAAACCAGACTGCATTCATTTTCAGACGTGGGTGTCTGGCACGCTGACCAGCCGCACGGATGAGCGCACAGAGCCAGCTCCCTGGCTGGTGGAAGCCATCGTAATGGGACTGCAGTGATTTGTTCCAGTCGAGGATCTGGGCCTTGAACTCAATGAGCTCTTCCTTCCCAGAGGACTAACGGAGAAACTGTGTTATACAGAGTTTTACAGGCCACGCTCGCTTTTTATTAATTTTATGTTCCATTAGTAGGCGCATCACATAAAACAGATGCGCACTTTTTCCCAGATAGGTATGGATGCATATTACAAGACTCAGTCATAAATACTCATAGAAAAGAGAACAAGAGACCAGTGAACAACACAAATCACTCCTGCTGTGTCCTTTTGGGTAATATTAGTGTGAAAAAGAAAACAGGTGATCTCTCAGATGGTCTTTTCCATACGAGGCCCAAGTCAATAAAAAAAGAAAAGAAAAAAATTATACCTGTGTGTAGTGTGTGACTTTGCTGTGAAATTTTAATGAGCACTTGGTACGTCCAAATGAGAACAGTTAAGGCTGAGTAATGTAGCTAAGAGATTTGGTTATGAGATAAAGGAGAGCAGCTATATTTCAATGTTTTTCTATTACAGCAATCTATTGAGAATTTGAATTCTAGTGTCTGGACTTGGACCTTACCTTTTTCTCTTTGTAATCTGATCCTTGATTTTTAAATGGATTGAATTGTACCACGCAAGGTCTTGTGACTGGGGGGCTGGAATCAGGAGATCTGCATTCTAGTCTGTCTCTGCCACGGACTCCCCATGTAACCAGGGCAAGTCACTTAATTGCTCTGTGCTTTAGTTTTCCCCCCAGTAAAAATGCAGATAATGGCCTTTCGCTCTCTCCCAAGATGTTCTGAAGTTGGTGCTTGGACAATTTGGTGATGATGGCACTCTGGTTCACTTGATGCCTCCTCTTGGAAAGCAAGAGAATATGGGTTATTTACTGGATCCAAAAGACCTTTGGGCACAGAATCCTACAGTGCACATGTTCCCCCACCCTCCCACAAGGCGTCCTCTCTTCTGACCAGATCCTGCGTCCTTCTCCATTTTTCCTTTTGAGTTCCTGGTTAGCGGAGATCCAGACAGAGGCGTGCACAAAGGGGAGATGGGGTAAGCAGGGTCCCATCTGCTGCTCATCTCTGTACTGCGGTGGTGCCCACTGACATGGGAAGTGCCCTACTGTGGAGGAAGAAATAAGGCTGCTTTCCCTAGAAACCTTTGGGAGAGGATTGCAGAGTTCTCCCACTACAGTTTCCAGGAGGTCTCTCAGGAGGATTCAGGGGATGTCCCTGTGTACATAAACAAACAAACCTGCATTCAAACCCCGGCCCCCAGTGCTGCAGGGGAATGAAAAGCACTTCACAATGCTGCCTCTTTCTGTCGGACCGCTAACTCGTCTAGTACGGGTACATTAATGAAAAGTCGATAGGTGTGTCCTGGTAAACCGGGGGAGCCGTTGTATATCTCTGTCCTGGGAAATACAGTTGCACACTTATCTGAGGTTCCTTCCCCTGCAAGGGGCTTAGCCATGCTCAACAGTCAGGACTTACTGGACTGCGGAGGAGTCTCAAACAGATCTGGGCTCATAGTCACGTGTCTCCCCATCCTCTTCCTCACCCTTGTTGTTTATGCCAGGGCCTGTGACTCGGGCCCCTGAGAGGTATCCATGCTGGGCTCTCTGCGAAGTGTGGCATGCAGCTTTTTGTAAAAGCAGCAGATCTGCGGCTCAGCACTGGATTGACTGTTCACGTCCCTGGCCGCCTGAGACGAGTCTAAAGGGATTGAGGACAGAGCCATCTGGTAGCAGTGAAGTCCGTGGAAGCTCTGGGCTGTGGTCACCCGTGGATTAATACAGCCACGGATTTATCCTGTTACTACCCAGCATTTTAGGTAACGTTAAAGTCACCGGTCTAGATGCACAAGTAGTACTGACAAGGTCAAAGGTCATTTGTTAGTCTCAGGATCCTTGTAGTGCCCAGCACCCTGGGTCATAGAGCAGGCCCCCAATGTGTGGGGCACGGTACAGACACAGTCTCTGCCCCCAGAAGTTTACAATGTAATTTGTCCCTTTTCAGCTTGATAACACACTTCTGCCCCTGAAGGAAAAATGAACTGATGCTGTCAAAGGACGATGCAACATTTCTAGCTATTGATTAATATTTAGGGCCTCATTCTGCACCTCACTATGCAAATTAGCTGGCTGATTTCAGAGAGATGGCATATGTAGTAATAGTCTACTCAGCATGAAGAAGGTTTGCAGGTTAGGCTCTATGGAAGTCTTTCAGTTTAGAAGACTCAACAGACGTCGATTTCTTTGACGTTCTGTGATATACTTATGAAGCTATCCAACCATGAAAATAAAGGCAGTGCAAAGTTTCTGTTTGTTCCATTCAGTTGGGCATTTGGAGAGGTCCAGAGGAAATGCCTTTCTCAAAGTGTTTCATTGAGGAATGCTGATGGCACTTCCCTTGTAATATTTTCTAGAAATTTTTCTGCCACTAGGAATTATTCAGTCCTAGACTTGATGGATTATTTATTTTATTATGCTTTGAAATGAACATTACCTTTTGATCTTCATTACTCTTCACTATCTTCTCATCATCAAAGATATACCAGGGCAGCCTCTGTGCAGTGGAAATGTCCTCCTTGTGGAAAGGAGAGAGGGTTCATGGGAAGTCACAGATTGGTTTCACTCAAGTCCAGCACTCCTAGGAAATCTAGGACTCACAGAGTTCATTCTTTAAGTTGGGATAGGGGAGCGGGGCTTCTGTACTTTCAGCAGATCTCCTAGGATCCGTGGGTTTACAGGTGAAGTCCCCTGCTTCTTCAGTGGGTGGGACACGTAGCTCTATTGCACCTCCACCCCCCGACAGAAGGAGTCTTTCTGAAGCTTTTGTCCCCTTATTTTCTAGTGGTAAGGGACATGGTCCCAGCAATTATAATGCTGCTACTATCAAAACTGTCAGGTGGATGCACAAGCGTCTGAGAACCAGCTCTTTTATACAGACATACAGTAACATTCACAAACCAAATCAGCTAAGTGAAATGTACTGTTGACTTTGTTGTTCTTTTAAGCTCAGTGTTTTCAAATAATCTTGTATCAGAAAACATATTTTAAAAAGCCTTTGCTTGATGATATTAGCAACTAAAACATCATTTTTCCAATTCTTTCACAGCAAGGATATTTAAAACTAAAGCCGTGATGGAGGCTAACGCAAGAGTGAATTCCACAAGATGGGATTCAAATGAGTTCTTTGTGAATTAAAGGGATTAAGCCTAACATTTACAGCAGCTGTAGCTCTTTCCACTGGGGATTTAAACCTCGCTGCTCCAGCAGAATGGGCCACAAACTCAGCCTGCATTACAGAAGACCAAAATGGGGATTAATGATAAATCATGCAAGCCACAAAACGATATTACTTTAGAACTTTGGGGAACTATTTATACTGTGCGAAGGGTGTGTAGAGATTGCTTTGTCGTTTATGGAAAGGTGGTTGGCCAGCTCATGAAATGTGGTTGATTTACTAACTAGCTGTGTTTGAAAAGTTCTTCGCTCTGAACCATAAACGGTCCTACTTCACTGAAGGTCTCCAGGACTCTCCCCTTCTGGACACTGACTGCCATATAGACAATAGACAAAGTCACCAGTGATCTGAGATGTTACAACAGTGGCATAGCCAGCCCTTGTTTTCTGGCTGGGCCCCTGAAAGCACAGGGTGGGCCCAGCCGAGGGCAGCCATGTGACCAGCGGAGTGGCACAGCGCCGGGTCGGCAGCAGCACAAATTCTGCTGTCGCAGCTGAGGGTCCGGCCGGTGGCTGTGGCTGTGAGCAAGGCAGAGGCGCTGGCACCACAGCTCCGCTCACAGCTGCAGGGCCTGTTGGCCGCGAGCAGAGCAGAGGCACCGGAACCGCCTCTGTCCCATTTGCGGCTGCTGGACCCCGCAGCTGTGAGCAGTATAAAGGCGTCGATGCCAGCGCCTCTGACCTGCTCGCAGCCCATGGCCAAGTTCATGCCACTGCTGGGTGCTAAGGTGGCCAAGTGGGTGGGCCCCAGCCCACCCAGGCCCACCCGTAGCTACACCCCTGTTGTACACAACATTTAGTGTATAATAGTCAGAGTGGGTGACTCATGAGGGCTGCACATTGCAATGATGTTTCCTTTACTTCGTGGCCCTAGGTTTATCTCCTCCCTAAATCACAAATGAGCATGAGTTTGATTGGCTCATGTTAGGTGTTACTGGGAATTCGTTCCCATAAAACCTCTGCATAGTTTGCACAGCTGGGCATGGTTGTCTATGGAGAGGTTCAGGGTTACAATATTAGGGCTTGATCCAAAGTCCACTGCTTTCAGTGAATCTGGTTCAGGCTGCTGGTGCTGGTGCAGCTCATGAGGCTAGTGTGTTTTTAGAGTTTTTATGAAAGTTTATGTGTCTCCTGTCTCCACGGCTCCTGTTCCTGGATCTTGCAAAATATTTTGAAATATTTAGGCCACAAAACTGTAGCATTAAGAGAGCACAATGCACTTTAAGAATTGAAAGTATAATGCTGCCTTTCTATCTACTGTCCATACACACATGTAATATAGTCCAAGATGGTCAAACCAGTTTGGTTTTATTTTTATTCTTCCTGTAGAGGTTATCAGTCCTTAGCTGAGAGATTAATAAAGTGAAGAAAATCTTGAGAACATAAGAATGGCCGTAGTGAATCAGACCAATGGTCCAATGGCCCAGTCTCCTGTCTTCCGACGGTGGCCAGTGCCAGGTGCTGCTGAGGGAATGAACAGAGCAGATGACCATCCAGTGGTCCATGCCCTGTCATCCAGTCCTAGCTCCTGGCAAGCAGCATCTAGGGGCACTTCAAAGAGGAGCAGAAACCCTACTCCTGCCCCTTCTTCCAGCATTGCACTTCTTTCTTATCAGTTCTGGTTTCTGGCTGCTTTTAAAGTCTGAAGTTCTTTCTTTTGGAAACACTTGGATGTTTTCACCTGTTTCATAAGCTGTAGGGGGGTCCTGCTCTTCATTAATGCAGTTTTCTGTTGGGTATCTACAAATGTTAAATGAGTTTTTAGAACATTAAATAGAGTTCTAGTTTTCTTCATAAATAAAATTTTATCTCTTCATTTATTTTTACCTTAAAATAATGTTCAGATTAAAATCTAAGAAACATTTCACTCCTTGAAAAGTAGTAATATGACTGTAGGACAAAGAACCTAATTAACAGAGAATTATATGTTACCTTTTTTGCATATTAAAGAAAAAATTGGGGAGAGGGAGAATAAATGTCATCTTATAATTTGGAAAAGGTTGTTTAAACAAACTAAATATTTGATACTTTGGAGATGTGATTGCCAGTGATTTTCTGATCTGGGTTTACAATTTTTCTCATTAACTTTTGTGTGTTAAATTTTTAACTGAGATGGAGTCAAATTTTAAATTAGGAAAAATCAGCTAGTGTTAAAACCAGAACTGAAGGGCTTCTAAGCAAGTCATGTCAAAGATAATGTGGGTCTTAGAAGTCCCAAATGAATTAATTTGGCCGCCATAGAGTATAATAACTGGGAACAGCAGATTTGAGCTCCCGATTACAGTGATGTGAATAATTCATTGCAATTTCATGGTCTGAGCTTGGCAATTCAGAGACATATTTAATACTCCATGAGTGGATCAGTCCCCTGAGGCTATAACAAGAGTCTGTGCATGGAAAGAATGGGTTAGAGTTAAGAAAAGGGAAATTGACAGTGAATATCTGAAAACATGTCCAAATAGCCTATGGAATTGGGAAATGGTGAATGCATCATTGTTTGGGGATTATTCTGGAAAATAAACTGGTATACTAGAGGTTGCAATCCCAGACTGGCAGGGAGATGGGCTCTGAGCTAAAAAAATCGTAGCTGCAGGAGCTGGAGAGCTCTGTCTTGCGGCGGTACAGCCCCTTTTTGTTAACAGAAGTTGGTACATTCATCAAAGAGAGCGTATACCTGAAGACTTTCTAAAGGATTTCAAAAGTATTTTTCTCTATTCTCACAATGTTTTGTATTTCCATAAGCACTTTCCCAGCAGTGATAACGCTGTGAGTCCATCTCTGGTTTTAATGTACTGGACATAACAGACTTAACAGAATCAGATCTGTTTCAGAAAAGACAAAACAGACGTTTTTGCAAAAAGAAGCTATAAGAAATTATAACAATGCTAGAATGCAGGAACTTATTGTATTTAATTCACAAACTGCATAGTAGATTTTGAAGACTCCTAAGTGCTTTCCTATCCTGTTGGTGAAGGAAAACAAAATATACAAGCATTGCATCAGACTAATGTGTTGATTCTTTTACATTTTTGATAGCAGAAAGCTTCTTGCCCTAGGGTAAAATTCACTCCTGAGCAAAGAGCCAGGATCAAGGCTCTGCATGCCTGATATTGCGCTGAGGGCTTGTGAAAGGTGTCTTCCTAGAGGCAGATTTCATCCAGTCAGTGCCCAAGCTCTTCTGCTTTTAATGCAGGACTCGTTCGCTAGCCAGTTGCTGGCTGTTTGATCTCTGACTGCAGGAAAATCCACTCCATTTAATAGGTGTCACTAGTGTAAGAGTTCTATGTCAGAGTTTATTTTGAAGTCTAATCCTAAAAAACCCTCCAAATCCTTGATGCTGCACAATGAAATAAATGTTTAAAATCCACCCTGAGAACCAATAACCTTAATTTTTAATTCACCTGTTCAATAATATTTGATGTCTGTTGGAGACATTTGCTAACCCTTAGGGAATTCTTTTTCCAACTAATACATTATAGCATTACAGATCTGGCTTTGAATTAACATTTGACCATGCTGGAGGTGATATTAATGGGGGAAAACAATAACTTTGTAATTTTTAGAGTGATTATGAAACATTTCTTTCAGGATTTCATTTATTTATTAGCAATCAGGTAGTGCCAAACATTCAAAAACCCATGAGCCAGGATTCCCAAAATCATGAAATTTGCTTTAAAATGATAAGAAAATAATTAATTTAGGATTCTTTTAATTTTCCTTTTTCAGTACTTAGGGTTCTTGTTTTCAAGTTTTTTTGTGCAGTCATGAGGACTAGAATTTTTATTTGTAAATGAAGCCTGTGATTCACACACAATCACCTGACTCCAGGAGCTGGGGCTTTAAGAAAAACACCAAATATGGCTAGAATTGACAATGCCAATCGCATTAGACCTAAAATTAAACCCTTCCACAAATCTATGTTCTGCATTTCTTAAGGTTATTACTAGGGCTTCCACTGGGCAGCTCTTACTCAGCTGCTTTTCTGCTGGAAATCTCCTTGGCTAAGAGATCAGCTTTCTGGTTTTTAGAGACTTCCATGGCCCCATCATCATAATCTGAGCACCTTGCAGGCGCTTATGAGGCTATACTGACACACCCCTCTGCAGTAGGGAAGTGCTCTTATCCTCATTTTACAGGGGGGAAACTGAGGCACAGAGAGACAAAGTCCAAGATCCAGGTCACACAAGAAGTCTATGGTGGAGCAGTGAATTGAAGTCTCTGAAGTTCCAGTCTAGTGACTTCACCAGTGGGCCACGCTTCCTCCCACCCTCTGGTCACTTTCACATTTTGGAGCCCCTCCACCAGATTGTCTACGTGGCCGCTGATGCTGGGCAAAGTGGTTTTAAACCTCGCAGGACAATAGCGTTTGACAACCACTTTGCAGTGATGTCAATGACTCGGCTGGGTGCAGGGCGGTGAAAATCTGACCTTAAATCAGTTGGAAAACTGACTCCTTATTCACATCTCTGCCCCTCAGTCTGTCCTGGGCACGTCCTCACAGTCAGGGGTACGGCAGTTTTCCTTCCACTGACCCCAGGTTTCCCTCGTATCGGCTCTAGTTTTCTGCTGAGCCTTAGTGCCCTGCCGGTCCGTGAGCTCATCCCACTTTGTATCGTTCAGACCATTGTGGGAAGTCCCACGCCTATAAGCAACTCTGATGATTCTCCTTTCTGGTCCCAGGCCTGGAGGTAGCAGTGGGTTAGGCGGCGAAGGCGTGAAAGCGGTGAGGCCCTTGGGAATGTTCACAGGGATGTTTGGGTCAGTATCTCTTCGGCCGGACGATTCAGTCCCTGTGTTTAACCTGCCTTGGGTACGGAAACGGGCTCCTCTCCCGGCCCTCCAGCTGGTTTGGGCTCTTAAGCAGCTCAGAACTTTTACTGGCCGTGCAAGGATGGGCAGGCTGGCGAATTGCTGCTATAAGAACATTTGTCCCTTTCCTGCACTGCTCCCTGTGCGCACGTACAGCACAGCACACGCCCCAGCGCCTGTCTGAAGGAGACGCTGATACAGGGGAAGGTTCCTTTGCTTTCCTGCGAGTCAGACTTGAAGTTGCTGGCGTCATGGGCATTTTTAGATGCAACAGTTCAGGACTGAAAGCAGGGCTGTGGGTTAGCCAGAAATTTCTTTTGGTAGGAGAGAGGCTGCTTTCCCAGCATGCATGAGGGGTCTCTCTGGTGCACTCACCACAGACCTCCCTGCAGGACATATGCAGTCTTAAGGCGCCAGGATTTTACTTGCAAATCATTTTGGAGACTTTTTTAAAAAAAATCATAAATGGATAGTCATCACATCAGGCCCAGAATAAAGCTCTACTCAGAGATAGAGGTCTGTATGGGAAATCAGATGATAACCAGAACACAAGCCTAAGCCAACGCATCGGATATTATTTATTATTACTTGGCATTCCTACCGCACTTTCGATTAGATGATCCCAAAGCACTTTATAGATATCAGTGAATTAAGACTCTACAGCCTTCTGAGCAGACCAGCACACAAGCCAAATAGACAATGGAGACTGGTGGGTGGCTGATGATGCATCGGAGGGCGTGGGAGAATACAGACCATTCCTCTGAAATATGTAATGGGTATCTCCACTGTGCAGATGAAGAACTGAGTCACAGACTTGATCCAGCTTTCCCAAGGTTTCATCGGATATCTTAGCACATGGCTGTGCTAGGATAACAACACAGATCTCTGGACTTCTAGGTCAGTGCTTTACAAGTTCATCCCAGATGTGTATCCCAACACTAGAAACTCACTTGGGACATCCAATTTTAATGAGCTCAGTTGTCCACGTTGATGCACTGGGTCAATTGCAACCAGATGGTAATTTCTATCTTACTGCATGGGCTTTGCTGTGTGAATCCTGAACTGGTCCAGAGCTGGTAGAGCAGCTTACTCCACGTTTCCCACCGAGAGACACCACTTTGAAACAGCTGCTTCTCTGGTGTCTGGAACGTTGAGGATGTGAGTCGTGAGAACTACCCATCTTCAGAGCGTCTGACGAAGACGGACTCTGAAAGGAAGAAAAGCAGATTCTGTTTGATGCAATGCAGCAGAGGAATGCAAACCAGGTAACAGGGTTGAATTGACTGGTTAGGACGAGTGTTGCAGCCTCATTTTGAATGGATCAGAACAGAACAAGATTGAATTTGGCAAGGCCAGGAAGGACTGTAGCAGCGATTGAAACTCAAGGGCTATGTCTACACGTGGCCAAATAAGTCGACTTTGTTAAGTCGACTTAGCATGTCCACACTATAAAATTAGGTCAACTTAAAGTAGACCTTACCAAATCGACTTAGAGCATCCACACTGGATGCCTAAGTCAACTTCTAGGGGCTAGGTGGACCTGGGAGTGGTCCATGATGGGAGAGGGGCACCCCTTTCAAAGTGCCAGTGGACTCAGCATTTGCCCCATTGTACCAGGGTGCAATGGGGGCCCAGCAGGACAGGGACAGGGGCAGGGTATAGGAGCGGGGTGGGCAGAGCTGTGTCTTGCCCTGTGGGTGGGCACACCAGGCTCTGGCTGTGCCAGCCACCCTGGCAGGGTGGTCAGTGGGGGAGCCCTAGGGGCCCTTTAAGTCGACTTAAAGTCAACTTAGGGGTAATCTGTATCTACACTGGCTAAGTCAACTTAAAAAAGTTGACTTAGCCAGTAAAGTTGACTTTAAACTAGGTTTTATAACGTCAACTTAAAATTTCCTTAAGTTGACTTAAAGAAATTGTAGTGTAGATGCAGAGTAAATTAAGTCGATTTAAGCAGGCTTAAGTTGACTTAATTTACAAGTGTAGACACACCCAGGATGAGAACTTGGATGGATGTTGTGTGTCTGCATTGGAAGGGCTCTTGTGATGTTATGCAGAAAGAGCATGGCCTGGGTGAGAGGATTCAGCAGAAGGCCAGAGTTGAAGATGATGCCCAGGTAACGGACCTGCATGACAGGCCGATAGTGGTGTGTCCCCAGTGCTGGAGTCAAGGGGAAGGGTTTGGGGGTGGATTAAGAGCTCTGTTTTAGCCACGTGGAATTTGAACTGATGACTAGACATTCACAGGGAAACACTGGAACCTTGCTGAGCTTTTGATTGAGACAAAAGGGTTCCCCTCTGCATGGCCGCAGCACATGGGTCAACAGAACCCATCGAGAAATAGTGATAGAAAGAGCAGATGTTCCAATCATCTGACCTGAAATCCAAGCCAGGCCAAACCCTCCCCATCTCCACTTACCCCTGTACTTCTCAGGAATCTGCAAAGCACTCGTTTTCCTCCTTTGTTGGACTGCCCCAGGCTTTCTCCTGCCTCTGTCCCCGCTGCAGCCTGCTGGTGAGGTGTCCTTTTCCCACTTTCACTTCTGCTCTCGGCATGCCCCTGTCTGACCTCATAACCCACTCCTGTCCTAACTAGGACTTTCTTTTGGCACAGCTGCTCCCCTCCCCCATTCTCTAAACTTTCCTAAGCCATGTAAACCTCCGGCAGGGTGCGGTCCTTGAGAGTAGGCAAGCTGCTGACTGGAAAATTCAATGTAAAGCAGCCATTCTTTACCGTGTGCTCATTTTGATAATTGGAAACAGGTTCTTGTAACTAAAGCTGTGAACATATCTCCTTTCCAAATATTGATACAGCAACTCTGGGCCAACTTCAGGCAAGGGGTGTCTCCCAGAGAGGCGTAGGCTGAACTCAGCAGTGACGCAAAAAGTGATGTAAGTCGGTCAGAAAATATCTGCAACTGATTCATGGGTGGAACTTGCCCCAGTTTACCCTGTTGTGAGCAATACAATGCAGCTGATGCTGAGGGGCAGGATCAGAGCACATGCATCACAGCCACCACCATTACCTCATTGTTTCACCTGCAATTTGTCTTCTCTTTTCTGCCTTTTCGAGAAAGAGCTAGATCCAAATGAAAGACACATCTGCCAGGCCTGGGATCTTTCAGGGCTTCCTTCCCTGGCCTCTTTCCTGGGACAAAGTGTCAAGAAAGGTGGAACAAACCTAGAACTGATGAATGTTACTGCCAATTCAGTCTGTTTGATTGGTTAAAGAATGAGATGTCTAAATGTTCCGGCCCTTTTAACATGACTTCAGTTGTAATACCTGACTGATAGCAGGAGTATATTTCAAGTACATAATGAAAGTGAAGTTGCATTTAATATGGAGATGGAATTGTTCCTGACTGAAGAAGCTGTTTTAGCTCATGGATCATCTCACACGAGGTGACAGCACAAATACCATTCACTATTATCCAGACTCCGCTGTTGTCTCTGCATTCATACACACATCACGTGCTGGGCTGCATGGACAACAGAAACAGCAGCTTCTTCATTCCTGATCTCTAAAAGCGCTACTGCAGATGAGTCAACTCGAGGAGAGTTCTTTCTCTTACATTGTACCCACATGCTGAGCAGCATCACTGTCACCTCTCAGAGTTGTGTCAGGCCATGTGACTACACGGAGAGACTTGTGTTCAAGATGGCAGAGCTCTGGACTGGCACCCGCAGCTCATCAATTGTAATCCCAGCTTGGACACGGACTACTTCTGTGACAGGTAAAAGACATAGCCCTGTCTGTGGAATGGTGATGGACATTGTGATCTGGTGCTAAGAATGGTCGTAGGACTCAATCACTCAGTTCAGACTCAGAAAGAAAGGAGAAATATTATTGATGCCTTAAAATCTCACCACATCCTCGGTCCTACACCCTGTGCCCAAACCTCCAAGTACAGGTGCATCTGCATATGGTTCTCCTAGAGGTTGTACACTTATTTTATATCTGTCATTTGTGGGATTTCTTGTGTCGTTTCTTGAAGTATTGGGTCTGGCCATTGTCTAAAAAAGGGCAGTAGGCAAGACAGGCCCTTGGTCTGATCCTATCTGGCAATCCCCATCCTTCTGTTATGGACCAGTTATTGAACAACATTTTATTGGATGTAGTCCTCCTGTTTACAAAATGAAAGTCCTTTAATACCAAGCAATCTTCAACTAATGCTTTGGAAAGGATTTGGGAATTAGCTTTCCTTGAAATAGTCTCTCTGTGGTGCATGGACAGATGAGACCTTTGGAAAAAGGAGGTGGTTTCTTGCTATCCTTAAAAAAGAAATTCCCTTTTTCAGACAGGGCAGATTTAACGTAACAGACACCTTCATTAACCTTCTCACTTAAAGAGGATGTAGATTACTGCACTAAAAATATCATGAGTAATATATTGAATAACTGGCTGCTAATTCATGGAACACAATATCAAAGGAGAACGTGGCCCCAAGACAGATAGAGATGATGTTTGCTGTGCAAAGGGCTGAAATAAAAATGAAACTCACAGAAGGAAAAATCTGAAAGTTGCTGCAGAAGATGCTGAGGACATATTGTGCCTATGAGTAACTATGGAGAATGTGCTGACCTGTGCCATGTTGAAATTAAACATGGCATTAGGTAAGAATCAGAGAGTGGAGAGTTATTTACATGTACTAGAATACAATGGCATACATTTTTGTTAGTAGAGAAATAGCTTAAAGATTGACTTTTTAGTCTGCTCCTTTCTATTTTGTTCCCTTAAAGTGTTTTAGGGACAAACTTTCAATAACTATCATGAAATCTGCATACTAGGAATTGCCCACATAAATGTTTGGGCATGCAATTGTTATGCAGAAGTTTTAGTACGGCAAACACCTATTTGTTCATGTTCCAAAGGGGGAGCCCTGTTAGTCTAGTTCAGCAAAACAAACAAGGAGTCTGGTGGCACTTTGAACGACTAACACATTTATTTATTTATCCCCATCTTCAAGCGTCTGACGAAGTGAGCACGAAAGTCATGTGATAAATACATTTGTTAGTCTTTAAAAGTGCCACCAGGCTCCTCCTATTTGTTCGTGTTTCTGGACAGCTCTGACGCTTTGTGAATTGCCATAATGATGTGATATTTGGAGCGTGCTAATTTAGAAGCAAGTTTTGGTTTCTATTCAGATATCATCCTGTTTTATATTAGTCCAAGTCTCTTTCACTGTTCACTAGAAAAATTATTGTTCCAGGGTAAATTTTGCTATTTCTCTTTTTTAGCCCAAAATGAGAAAAATCCATCACCCCTGAAGATACCTGAGAATTAGTTCTGGATGCAGCATTTTTGCCTGAAAGTCAACTACTCAGAACATCAAATATATTGCCATTTATGAACTAAAGGAGATTTTAATTCAGTTTCTATGGAGTTGAAAGTCTGGTACATAAATCTCACATGAGACCACAGAAAATGGTTACTCATATGTAGTAAACTCACACATTTCTTTTCTTCTTGCTTTTAGTACCCTATATTGTTAAAGCTGGATTAAGCAAATCCGTTCACTTTTGCCTTTCACTATTTTGTATTTGGTTTTTTTTGTTTTGATTTTCTTTTACATGTTACTCTCTGTCAGCTTTTAGTTAGTTGAACAATGAGTCTACTTTCCCTATGTTTTATATTCAATTTCACTTTCTGGTTCTTTGCACTGAAATTCTAGCATGGCTGAAGGATATTTCCACAAATACGTCTGTTCTCAATGAAATGTAAAAATAAAGAAATTGTGGAAATATTTGTACTGGTCATAGTTTAAAAAAACCATTTATTTACAAAGCTTACAGTCTGAGGCAAATTTACGTTGACAGCAGCAATAAATTGAATCTCCCTTACCAAGATGGCAAAGTTTGCAGACAATACAAATTATACAAGATGGTTAAGTCGAAAGCTGACTGTGAAGAATTATAAAGTGATCTCACTAGACTGGGTGACTGGGCAACAAAGTGGCAGATAAAATTCAGAATTGATAAATGCAAAATAATGCATATTGGAAAAAATAATCTAAACCATACATACCAATTGATGGGGTCTAAATTAGTTGTTACCACTAAAGAAAGAGATCCTGGAGTCATCATAGATATTTCTATGAAAACCTCTGCTCAGGGTTCAGTCAAAAAAAGTGAATAGAACGTTAGGAATCATTAGAAAAGGGAAAGGTAATAAGACCGAAAACATTATAATGCCACTATATAATCCATGGTACGCCCACGCTTTAAGAGCTGCATGCAGTTCTGCTCATTCTAGCTCAAAAAGCTATATCAGAATTGGACAAAGTACAGAGAAAGGCAAGAAAAAATGATTAAGGGTATGGAACAGTTTTCATTTGAAGCGAGATTAAAAAGACTGGCAACAGAGTCCTGTCGCACTTTTAAAGACTTTGAAAAAGACTGGGACTGCTTAGCTTGGAAAAGAGGTGACTAAGGGAGATGTGATAGAAGTCTACAAATCATGACTGGTGTGGAGAAAGTAAATAAGGAAGGTTATTTACCCCTTCATATAACACAAGAATGAAATGGTCACCCAATGAAATAAATCACATCAGGTTTAAAGTAATCATAAGGAGTATTCCTTCACAGAATGCATGCTCTCCCTGTGGAGCGTATTGCCAGGGGATGTTGTGGAGGCCCGAAGTGTAACTGGGTTCACAAAACAATGAGATGATTTCAGGAAGGATAGTTCCATCCATGACGGCAAGCCAAGATGGCTGGTGACACAGCCATTGTCTCCCCAACTGTCCCTAACGCTCCAAGGACAGAAGCTGGGAGTGGAGGATGGGGTGGATCCTATAATGATGGCCTGTTCTGCTCATTCCCTTTGAAGCATCTGGCATTGGCCTCTGTAGACAGACAGGATCCTGGGCTAGCTGGACCTTTGGTCTGATCCAGTGTGGCCGTTCTTATGTTCTAGGACACGAGTGATATTATTAGCAAGCTTGAAATTAAACACGTGCTTATATGTGAATTAGGGTTGGAATACTCGGGAATGGGTAGTATTGACTCTGAGAGAGCTTTCCTCCTTGGAGCGTACTTTGTGTTCGACATTAGTGGCTGACTGGTTGCCATGAAACACGTAATCTGATTGTGTACTCAATGGAGAGACAATGTGGAATATCTGTTATTGGCCCAACTCAAGCTGGTCAACGAGACAAGCTTTCGAGCTACACTGAGCTCTTCTTCAGGTCCGCTTATCGAACGCCAGGCTTGAGCAGTGGGACTTTACTTCTCAGCATCTGACGCAGAGGTCTGCTAGATTAGCAATTCCTGCCCCTACATCATGAAGTTCCCAGTCTTCTTCACAGCAGTTAAAGCAATGGCGTGACACAGAGCCACTCAAAGAAAGAGGGTTTAATCAGGGGAATATTTTGTTAAAAGTGCTAAATAGTCCGTAGAGTCTCTCTCTTTCTCCCCCATTTCAATATTTAGCTTGATAGTTGGCAATCATTAGTCCAGTGGTCTCCTTTTGTCATCTGTGGCCCTAGGCAGGGCCGTCCTCTGGGGGGAGCGGGGCCCAGGGCCAACTGGCCTGGGAGGGCCCCGCCCCCCCATGCTGAAGGGCAGGTGGGCCACTCCACCCCCCACCCCCCCGGGAGCCAGCCCGGGCAGGGAGGCTGAGGCCGCCGGCGGGGAGCTGGCTCCAGCCCCAGCCCTGGAAGCGGGTGGGGGGAGCTGGCCGCAGCCGGGACCCCAGGCTGCTGTGGCCGGTGCCCCAGCCGGGGACCCGAGGCTGCTGCTGGGAGCCGGTTCCAGCCAAGGGCACCCTGCCGGTGCCAGCTGGCCCTGGCCACATGGGGCAGGCCACAGCAGGCCGGCCCAGAGATGGGCCCCAGCCACCTGCCCCGCCCCAGTGTCTACCTGCTCCGCCCCGGGGGCGGGGAGGGCTAGCCCAGAGGCTGGGCTTAGTGCTCCCGGCCCACCCCGCTGCATTCAGCTCCCTGCCAAAGGCAGTGAGGAGCAGAGAAGAGTGTGGCCATAGGGGTGGGGAGGTGCCGCAGTGCTGGGAGCAAGATAGCCGTGGCCCTCCCATGGGAACAAAACACATAATTAAAGCATAATTAAAAAAAAAATCCCATATATTACATCTGAAAGCAATATAGGTATTCCAGATGATGAATGATCAGTGATCTATTGCATCAATGATCAGCTGGTGAATGCAATGTATATAATGTACCTATCTAAAATGTAATTACTATATTATGAGCAAAATGAAAGTTTTTCTGAATGTTAAATGTGGCTTACCAATCTAAAAGATCACTTTCCCACTCTCTCTATAGCTGTATTCAGTAATAAGTTCTTGGAAGTCAACAGTTAGCACAGTGTGTCGTGTTCATTGGAGAGGACAGCGAGTACGCTAATTCTCAGCAGGAAAAGCTACGTGGTCAAACCTGTGGGCTGAGCCAAAGGGAGGAAAACACCATAAGAATTTTTCTCCCTTGTCTGTCATTTCATTCCACATTCAACCCATGAGTGAGTGTAGTGCTTCACTTTCTGGCTCAGCGGTGTTGGACAAAACCCTGCTGGTGTAAAACTCTTCCTTTGTGGAGGGCGTTAGGTTGGGCTGTACAGGGAGGCAGCCCAACACCAAGGAACAGGCACTGTAGAAAATCATCTTGACTTGTTAGTGGAGCAAGAATGTAAGGAACTTGCTGCCTTGTCTTAGCGTGGTAGGTCTTCAGCTTTGCCCTTCCCTCATTATTCCTTTCCAAGATCTCCAACCCTTGCGTGTTCCCCATTGCTATGCAACAATTTATTCCATAGTTCACAAAACCTATCAATAAACAGCTGCAATCTACTTTAATAGCTGCTTCTCTAATTAAATAGCCATGGTGGTCCTCTTCTCACGCTGGGCAACTAGTTTGTCAATATCCTTCTCCTTGCATCTTGCTTGCATTTCCCTCTATTCTTACAATGTGATTCCCAGGCATGGGAGTTGCCTCTGAAGCAGGGACGAGTCAAACAGTCTATCGAGTGGTGCCATTGGAAAGGCAATGCATGTGTGGAGCTGGCCTGTCTGCACAAGGAGTGAGGAAAGCACATGTTCCTTGTCACCAACCACTGTAATGCATCCGTGTTACTACACACAAGGAGCCCTTTGTGTGGAAAACGGTATTAAAATCGTACAGCTATCACATTCAATGCTTAAGGTTTGCTAGACCTGCTTGCAGAGCAGGAGAGCCTGGAGGGACGCGAGCAGTCAGGTTTCCAGCCTGAAGTAAGATGGGTGAGCTGTGCCTCTCCATTGCAGGGAGCAGCTGGTTTGTCCCTTTTCCTGTGTTATTCTGAGTGCTAAGAGTTGTCTCCACTGCGATTTCCTAGCGAGAGTAGTTTATGGTTTTCTCTAACAGGCTGTGAACCACAACAGTTTATTTTCTTTTTGGTGTCCTCATTTCTGCAGCATCTGGCGCTGATGTTCCCCCAGAATGGTCACTTGGGTATTGCTGTTACCTCCTCAGTTGCAGATAAGCTTCATTTCATGTTTTAATGAGAACCAACCTTTCAGGTGCAGAAATGTGTGGCTCAAGCTAGCTTTGTTCTATCACAGTGGACCTCCAGCCTGGCATCTTTGAAGCCAATGGGAGTTTCATATTGATCTGGCTAGTGATACAGTCCTACGGTGAATTTGGCTGTAATGAAACTCCACTTACACTGAAGGGGGGAGATGGGGAGGGAATGGGTGGCTTCACTGCACCGCAGTACGATTTGGCTGCTTTTGTGTTGGGAAATTTCAGCACATGATAAACCAATTCCCCAGTACAAATTTCCATGGGAAGGGCCACCAACCAGAGAAGGAGACTCTCAGACTTGGTGTAGGCTGCTCTCGGTAGCTCTAAATACACAGTTTTCTGAGGAAGAAAATGAGGCCACTGTGTCACATGGGCGTGCTGATAGCCATTCTGTAACCCAGGATCATCTGCACTGAATTCAACTAGCAGATCTATGGAGCTAGATTAGAGTACACTTGCTGAAATAGATACATTATTCCTTTCGATCTGTTGTCTTTACACAGCACGCAGCAGTCTATTGGTATGATTTAAAGTTCATGCCCTGATGAAAGAGGCAAACCCTCCTTAAAGACTCTGCCAACCCAGATTTTCTAGAGAATAATGTGGAATGAACACAGACAGGCTTTCTTTTCAGAGCAGTTTGATGGTTTGCACATAAAATCTGGAAGAAATCCAAACAGCAGTGACTCATAGGTTCAGGGGTTTGCCTATGGAGAAAAGGTGGAGAAAAATGATATGTAAAGTGGTAATAAAGATAAAATAACCTGAAAAGGCAGTTTTCTATCATATTCTAAGGCAGAGTGAAGCAGAGTTGATTTTTCAAAGTTTAACGTGAGTCTGAGCATTAGAATAGGTAGCTCCCTGAGGATTTGAAATCAAATACAATATTGAACTCTGCCTGTGACAGCTGATTTTCAAAAATGTGTATTAATGAATTGTGCGGAATTTGAGATGCCCCAGCACTAGCCTGGTAATACGTTTGCTTTGAACATTTACACTTTTTATGAGAACATCAGCTTAATTCTTAATTAAGATCACTAAGGAGATGCAGATTTTATTGAATTTAAATATTCATAGAATTTGCATAATCTTTCAAAATGGATTAGACTTTGAATGAGGAAACTAACATCAGCTGTCTGCTGAATCCACGTAAGAAATCAATCAGGAATTAGTTAAAAATGTATTTGAGAAATATTGTCTAAAAAGTGTGTGCTACCGGGACTCAGAAAGCAAACCTCCCTCCATGGAAGGAATAAAACAGTCTCTGAGAGCAGATTTATTTTACAAATCCTACATTTCCATCTCTGCCACAACTTCTTTTCAGGAACAGCTCTTCTTCTCATTACTCTGCTTGCCCCAGGCTACAATATACGGCATCAACGAGAGGGAAATATATTGACATTGAGGCCTATGGTCCTCAGTCTGCAGACTGACCTGCTCAGTTGAAGTGGGTGACTGGTCTCATTGAAGTCGATGGGACTGTTAGGAATGTAGGTAAGTGTTTGCAGGCGAGACAGAGAGCCTATCCCCAAACTATAATAGTTTTGCAGTGTTGAGAATATACCAAACTGCAAAGGAGACGTTGCCCATTGGATCTGTCACGATTGGCTCTTGGACTCCGAGGGCGATATTATGCCATCAGCAACAGCCAACACTCTCCATTGGCATCAGTAGCCATTTTACTAAAAACCGGCAGCACAATGTGACCCCTAATATGTACAAATCAGCCTGTTCCTTATTTTAAAGGGACAGCACCAATTTGAGAGCTGGTCTATGTAAATAATAAGCAGACGGTGTTATCAGATCTTACCCCTACTCTTGGGTTCCCGGGACAATTTTTATAGATTGATTATCCCATTTTCCTATTGTTCTAATTTTTTTCTGAGTTTGTGGCTCTGAGAGACCCACCCCAGGAACAGAGGCATCAGTCTGACTATATGGGGCAGCAGTGAAGCCTGCCATACATACAGTGCTTTCAAATGCTCAAAGCAAGCAACTAATGGGAAAAGCAGAATGTCGTAGGCACTGCGGAGCCCATGACAGTGGGTATCCCGGCTGGGGCGTAGCAGGATTCTTGCTGCTGCTCAGAAATAGCGGTTGGACACACCCAAAGAGGTTGCAGTTATTCTTAATTGCGTTTGTTTTCATTGTGCATCCGACGGTGCTCTGCAGGTGTGCTCAGAGTGGGGCCCGGGCCCTGGAGCCCAACCTCTGACTAGTGTCAGCGGCCCTGCTCTAGTGCAAGCCATGACTTCAGAGCTCTGTCCGCACCTTTCTAGAGCATCTAGAGTCCCAGTCGCCTAACTCTGGCCACCAGGCTGGACGGCTGCTCCTGCAGGCTCCAGAATGCTGTGCAGACATGCCCTTGGTGGTGCTCGTAGGCGTTGCTCGTAACAGTGACGTGAGAAAGCGTTCAGACAGGACCGGGACTGGGGAAACCATCAGCTTCCCTCTAAGCGTGGCACTGTTCGTGGCTACCCTGCTGCAATTGTCCTATCCCCAAAGCACCACCATCTTCCCCTAGAATTCAGTAGTTTATTTCTCCTGCTATCTCTGGCAGCAAATGGGGAAGTCACGTTCTGTTTCCATGAACAGAATAATGTCCCCCTGTGTACTGAGGACAATGGTTGCTCCTGCCCTTGAAATCTGTGGGCTGGAGCCTCCGGTTCAACCAGCGCACTTGACATTGTTCAGCTGGAGGTTTCTCCCTGTGATGGAAATCCCACTTCTGCCTGAAGGGAAGCAGGGGCCATATCAGGAGCACAGAGAGAAGGAGTCTTAGGAGGAGGGGGGAGACTCTTAGACCCAGTTCTCCACTGACATAACGTCCCTCAGAGACCCGGGGAGTCCCTCTACAGTTTGGGCTCCCACTGCGAGTACTTTCTTTGCCACTGGGAAGGAGCGAACTTGGTGAAACATTGAAGGGAGGCCGATATTCAGGGACTATTGTAGGTCCCATGGAAGCACATTGCCAAACTTCTATTCAAGTTTTCAGTTTGCTTCTTCCATTGTCCTCAGGGGCAATTTTGCTCACTGTCCTACCCCATGGGAGAGGCTTTCTCTTCTGGGCTGCGCTGTCAGACAGCCAAAAATAAGTTGACTAGGCTGTGCACATCTCATTACCAAGTAAACAGATCTCCTGGCATGGGATTTTTTTCAGGTAACTATGGATTTTATTTTGAAAAATACTAACAGTGAAAAACTAATCTTCCATCTTGAATGCAGCAGAACAGGTGCTGAAGTCAAGTTAATGCCTAAGTCGATCTTATTAAGCTGACTTAAGCCAGTGTAGACGCCCTAAATCCACCTAATTGGCCTCCAGGCAGGGGGATGGGCTGGGGAGAAGGAGAGCCGCGGTCAGGGGATTGGGCTGGGGAGAAGGAAGAGCTGCCATGGGGGGATCAGGCAGGGGAGAAGGAAGAGCCCAGCCACGGCTCTCCCTTCTCCCCAGCTGTGGCTCTCCCTTCTCTCCTGCCCGAGCTCCCCAGCCATTGCTCTCCTCTCTCAACCTAGCACCTGCCAGTGTGGACGCTCTAAATCAACTTAACAGACTCGACTTACGTTAACCAGTGTAGACATAGCCTAGGAGCTGCAATAGCTGGAAATAATGATTCCTGTAGCTTTACAGAAATATGCTGGTATTTCCTTGTGATACGTTAATATGCAAATCCATTACATTATTGAAGTTAGTATTTAGAATGGACTGGGCTGAGTTCTTCAGATACTTGGAATGAGTCTATTTGGGTTCAAGTGTATTGAGTAAAATCTTGTCTCAGTTGAGAATAACTCTATTGACTGGCACCAGTTTAACTGAGAGCAGAATTAGGTTCACTGTTTGCTTTAAAGCAGAAAATAAAGAAGGACAGTGAGGTTTACAATAGTGGGATTTGCTTTTTCTAGGCGTTCTATTGTTCTATCTGTTCATTTTAAGAGTCGATTGGGTTGTTTGCTGATGTCGATTCCACAAATCTGACTGGTCACAGCATATTAAAGCTACAACAAATGCTGAATAAAATACATCTTAACGAAAGGGTCTGATTCGATGACCTTTTGTCTTGGAGAACAAGTTTCTTGGAAGTAGGAAAGAGGCAGAGCCTATTTGAGATATACCATGTAGAAGCCTCAGATTCATTGACGAGTCCATAGTTCACACTTGGGTAGATGAACGCTGTTTTCAGTTTCTCTCTCTTTTTTTTTAAAGGTCTTCCTGGTGGTATTTTAATTCATCACACTGTATGCAGTCCCGCTACATGCCACGCACAGACGAAGAACGCCACCGAAGAGATGCTCATGAAGGTGTGTTAGCTTAGTGTAACCTTTGTGATCTTCATTTGCTGTACACCAGCCAAGACTCTTATCGTTACAACTACTACGGCCGCAAAACATCACTATTTCACGGTATGGTGTCAGCTGCGCCTGAGTCATGGTGACTCGTAGCAAAGAGTAAAGGAAAGCATTATCTAGGTAAGATATGAGGGAAAAGCATTAACTTCCCCGCACCTCAAGCCCCTAGCTGAACTAGTGCCTTGTATTCAAACAGCAGATACGTAGACCACTACAGAGGCTAACAATGCCCTCTCAACAGAGAACAAACCTTTGCTGCTTTGAGAAAAGTGATGAGTGATGTCTGTCCCTGTCAGTTGGAGGAAATGTCTTTCCTTCCTGTGACCACTTCTCTAGGTGCCTGGAGAAGTGAGGCCCCAAAGTAGAAGGACGGCAGTGTGGTGGTGCTGGCTTAGTTGGGAAAATGCTGGGTTGAGCCTGTTGTTGTTTACCTTGGTACCTCAGCTAACTCGTGAACCATACACTGACTCCTGAGTCCTCACATGAGTAGCAGAGTCTGAGACCGAAGGAGAAAGACAGAGGCCAAGAAGAAGTGGTGTTGGAATGTCATAAGGGCAGATATGTTCGCATGAGTGTGAGAGAGGATCTGGCATTGTATAGAGCACTTTGGAGGGAGAGGACTCAGAGAGCAGATGGGATTAACACAAGGAAGAAGAGCTCATAGCTGAGCAAGCCAGTATAGGCCAGTTGGGTTGCTGTTAAGAAACTCTTCAGAAATGTTTGCTTGATTAAAGACTTCATTAGCATTTATTGCTCTTGACTCCTTGCAACTTTTAATTAACCCCAATGTCTCCCATGTCTCTTATGGTTTTAAATTGACTTGTACTTTCCACACAAGCTAAAGCTAAAATGTCACACTTGCACACAGCTGGAGTATTTTGCTAGACATCCATTGCGTTGATCTGAAAAGTTAGTTAGTGTATAATGAGAGTCGGGGGAGCGGTGGCTGCTCCTTTGGAGAAGAAAAGCACGTACAGATGTTGATAAGGAAATAATTTAGCATTCAGTATAAGATGCCTGTCTCTGAACTGACTGATACAATCTGGAAAAGTTCTCAACCTAGTCATTCAAAATGTTTTATAACACTAGCACCAATGGCAGCAACCGTTCCTCGGAGCCTTTCTTCTTCCTCCACAGCTAAAGCGTTCTGATGAATGAACCTTATCGGTACATCCTCTCCTGAAATACTGCACTTCAAAAGACTTTGAAGCTGATGACCTGTCCTGCTGGTGACTGCAGGGCCCAGCGGCTGGGGGAGGCACTCTCCCTCTTGTCTTCTGATCCTCTCCCGGGAGCGTAAAACAACGGAAAAAAGATGGGGTTGGAGGGGAAAGATCATGCCCCCATGTCTGTGCAGGTCTCTCTCTTCCCACTTGGCAGTAGACTTTGTGGGGTCTTGCCGATATTCTTGAGGTCTGCACAGGGTGAGTGCAGGGCCTGGATGTGTGAGGAAGGAGTGGATGGGGCAGGGAGAATTCACATCACGTCCTTGTGGCCTGCAGAGTTTATTAGGAAAGCAAATACAGCTTGAGGCTCTATTACTTTTCCTGTGGTCAGACAGGGGAGAGGAGAAGCTCCCTTCAAATGGAGCCCCAAGAAAGCTGTGGCCAGCGGCAGTCCCTGGGCAGGGATGGGGGGTCATCAGGAGCACGGAGTCAATGCAGAGACTGGGCCTCCCGTGGGCGGGGCTGAGGCTCTCTGAGCTCTTCTGCAAAGGAAGTAAGTCCTGTTCCCTTGAGAGAGCCATGGGGGGCCACCCTCACACATGGAAATTCCTTGCCTGGCCCCGCCTGTGGGTTTCATGGCAGGAAGCCTCAGTCTGGTCCATTGCAGGAGATCAATTAATTCATTTTTCTCTGGGTATGGTAACCCACTGCTCAGCGTGTGTTGCCCCCCGCCCCACCTGATCCGTGGAGAGTGGGAGGTTGGAATGTGTGCTTTTCTTTCAAGAAATCCCTGGAGAGTTGGCTCCAGTTGGTAGCTGCTAACCAGGTTTTACAACCTACCTCCTAAACTCAGCAACAGCCGGAGCTCTATTTTCTCATCAAAAAGCACTATCAGACATTTCTTTCTGCACAGCTTTTCTTTCTTGGAGTGGAAGAAAAATGCCTTTAAAAGATTGTAGAGACACATTTTAACAGTATGTGCACAATGGCCTGGCAGCCTCCACAGCTTCTTTTCCTCTCCATTTATATAAAAGAGTAGATCTTGACAGAACCGGTGGCTCCATGCACCTGCCCTTTGCTTTTCATTCTAGTGCTGATGTGAAAAGAATTCTGGGGTAGGAGATGTGTCTTGGAAATGGACCTGAGCTGTTTCTAGCCATCCAGGAGCGCAGAGCAGTTATTTATTGTTTGTATTAGTAGTAGACAGTGATCCCTACTGGGACAGAGGCCCCATTGTGCTCTATAAACATCCTGAGACTCTCTGTCCCAGGAGCTTGCAGGCTACGTGCACAAGACAGGTGAAGAGTTGAGTGGAAAAGACAGAATGTAGAAGCAAAGTGAACAATGTCATGGTTTGCAAATCTTACATTAGTGCCATGATTTTCTGTTGTTTGTTGGTTTCTTTCTCCTCTGCCCCTCACTTCAACAGAGATGGAGATCTTGTGGGAATACCCGGGAATTGCTGGGTGCTTTCCAACTTCATTTGGCTAAGTTTGACCCCACTCAGTGGTTGTTGGCTGGAAATCTTCAGTGCAGCTCCAGTGTAATTTGATTAATGTTTGCTGAGGGCAGGGTGGCCAGAGCAAAATATCCAGGAACAATGGATGGGGAAAATGGGCACAGATCCAAATAAGCCTATAGACTCTGGGTGTTGTTACTAGAGGGCAGCTCTCTGGCATGGCTAACATTGGACCTCCGCTGTCCTTCCTCCCCTTTCTAACAACCCCCTTTGTCAGCTTTCTTTGAATTAGCCAGCCAATTAAGTATTTCTTCCTTTCTCCCAAATATGTCATCCGCCCACCCCAAGTTCCAGCTGCCTGCAGCCCAGCAAAGCCAGTGGTCACTCCTGGACCAGTCCGAAATTTAAAATCCATATCTTGCTACCTGGCTTTTACGTAGCAAGGGCTGCTAACTATTTCAATAGAAAGGGTGAAAAATGAAACCAGCAGCAGATGTGCAGGCCGCCAAGAGCCACTCACCCTGTGTTAGGCACAGTTACCTGCCTCTCTGTCTCATCTCCCTGCGATGCTGAGTGTGGAAAGCAGTCAGCCCAGTGACTGACCTGCAGGAGGTGAGGCAGATAGCTACAAGTGTTCAGCCACATTTGCTGAGCACTGCTGGGGTGGAGGGAAAGGGAGAAAAGCCCTTGAAACGGATAAACCCGATACAGTTTGCTCTGTAAGTTTTACTTGCTTTATAAAAGCTCTGAGAGGCTTTGTGTAAGTAAATCATGGCAAGGACTATTTTTCTTCTTTTGACATGCCTCTACCAGGAGCCTTTCAATGTTTAATGCTGTAGCCCTTAACTCCAGAGATCTGAGTTCAGCTTAGGTATGGACATAAAGGAAAAGTAACATAGGCCCCAGTCTTGAAAGTTGGTTTGTCTAGTCAGAGTCCAGGGCATGTGCAGGGTCTGGCCTATTAGGACATCTTGTGGACCAAGACCTCGGTATATCCCTGGCACTGGGGTGATCCAGGAAGTTTAGCTGCCAAAACCTCAGTGGCATTTCCAGATCTCCTTCTCTTCTCCGTCACGCTCTTCATATTCATACAGTTCTCAACTTAACTCTCACCACATGTCTTGGCTATTACAGAAGAGCTCTGTAAAAAAGAGATATCAGCATGTCTGCAAATAGTGAGTTCATAGATAAGGTTTTAATAGGTGATGCTCAAGAATACATGGTGGTATTCCTGAGTTTTGAAGGGCCAAGAAAACGACCTGTTATCTGCTGCAGATGGCTTCATGTGTGCAACTTGTACAAACGGCTGCACCTAAATATGCATCACTCTAGATAATGGAGAGGGGAAACAGGAAACACCACAAAGAGTTTTGTTCTGGGAACATGTGTTCCCAGAGGATTGTGATGCATCTCTGCTTTCCACTGGAAAACCCTGACTGGCTCCTTTGGGATAGAGAAGGAAATATAGAGTTGAATCTTGGGGGTTTCTGTAGAGAATTTGCTGGTGGAATTTTCCAAACAGTACTTGATGGTGATCTACAGAGAAAGAGCTGGTAGTACATTAACGTGGCCCAGGTAAAGGTGGAAGTCTATTATCCTAGCCCTGTGCAGGTATTGCTCATGTTAACATAACTGAGAGCTGTGTAGTTTTATCAGCCATTCTTCCTGAGAGCAGTAGAGAGATTCAGCAGTGGTAGATGCGTGGAATGCCCCCATAAGAAGAAAGTAACTGTTACATCTTGACAACGATGTAATCCTCTGTTACTGGCAAATTTTAATAGGGTTTCATGGTTTAGAAAGGGAAACCAAGGGTTAAGTGCTTACATTAGAGAGCCCTCATTTTGATTGTGGCTAAAGAGTTGTAACCTGGCTATGAAAATGTATTCAGGAGTGAAATGATAGGCCTTAGTGGGAAGGGTTTTTATTCCCTCCGATGATTCCAGTGACAGATATGGTTTTGTGCTGCCATAAGGCGAAATAGCTGTCCTCAGCCAGGAGGAGATTGTCCATCAGCGCCAGCAATGGTCCTGGTTAGAAGCGCAATGGACTGTACTTGTGACTATCTGGAATGCCTGCTCATGCACATACACTCTTCCCAGAGACAGCGCCGTCAGAGGCGTAGCATTCCTTTTGGCACTTTGATCCCATCCCAGCAAGATGTCTGCTGATTGGGAGAAACCACTGTGATCATCCATGTGCCCATTCTGCTCTGCTTACAGATAGGTGCCTCCTCAGGATACCCAGTCTTGGCTAATGGAGAACCTGAACCATAAATAAAGTTCATACAAAGCTTTTCATGCCTGAAAGCACTAACAGATTTAGATAATATCTGCTGTTGTTGATAAGTTCCTCCTTCATGTTCTGTAACTATTAAAATTCGCTGAGACGTGGGATAATTTACATTTTTTCTGTGCAGATACAGATTGCGAACATAAGGATAGTGTCAACTATATTCAATAATTAATTTAAAGGCAGAAGTTCCTTCCCATCCTTATACTCTCTAGATTACTTATCTGCTGACTCGGCGCCACCTGTTACCAAAGGGTTCAGCTCCAGCAGTAGCTAAATGTTAACTTTATGCTTGCCAGCTCTGCCACATGAGACAAAATTGCTCTTCGGAACAGCTGCTGTCTTTCTGCTACCGATTCCAAAGAGACATCAGCATTTTGTCTGATGGCTTAATCAACATGTCACTTTATCCGGTCCTATTTCTAGATCCAAATACGGATTTGAAAGGAAACATTTTTTGAAAACCAGGTTAGAATATGTAACTATGAATAAGTTTCTTAAGTTGAAAAAAATGCCTAATAAATCCAAACCAAGCCCTATCCTTGATTTAGTCTTGAACCCAAATTCTGAGCCAGAACCAGAACCTAAGCGTGATCTGAACACTACCTCCCAACCTCCCATCCCATTTTTGAATCAAAGCCATCCAAGGCAATGAGTTTCATGTTACTTAATGAAGAATGGCACATTGGTTCAAGTTTTCTTAACGCTTGACCCAGTTTCTTCAAAAGAGTTATGAGGCTGAATTTGCGTTTTGGGGGATTTTACAACAAAAGTTTTGCATATCTTTTTCCGTGTTGTTCACTGCGGGCTGTGTTGTTCACGTGACTAAAAAGTGAACAAAGCAGAAAATAACAGCAATGCTGACCAAAGCAGTTTGACAGATACCTTTCCCAAGAAAGAATTGGGGTGACCCTTGAAAGTGGAGGCCTCAGAGCTCTGGTGCGAGTGCACTTATTGTGACTTTCCCTGTCCAGTTCTGTTAATGCACCTCAGTCCTGTCCTGCAACACTTCTTTCTTCTCGTCTTTGCTCTTTTGTAAGCACAGAGTAGCTGAATGGGGTTCAAGAAATCTGCACTAGGAATTAGGTGGTGTTAAGCTGTTGTGACATTGCAGGTCTGTAAAACCTTTGAGTTCTAGCACCATGGCCAAAGACACCTTTAATAGAAGTGCTTGTGGGAAAGAGGGCCAAACACAGCCCTCTTTCCTCAGCAGAAGCCCCAGAAGACACCATTAAAATTCTTTAAGTGGTCTGTTGGCTTTCTACTGGAACCGGAAGAAAGAAGTTGAATTTTCCATCTGGCTTTTTCCATGCCAGTGGGTAGATTGACTTACTGTGAGGAAGGACAGGCAACCCACAATGGACAGATACATTGCTTAGTGGATTAATTGTGTCATAGTTCATCTCTGCTGCCTCTTTATCTTTTTCTCTACATCAGCATTATTCTCAGTCTTTGACATATTATCTTACACCTGGGTGTTGCTACTTGGTACACTGAGGCCTGATGATAAACCATTTTTCCTGGGAAAACAGAACCAAACTGCAAATGCCAATGTGTATGATCCCATCCATTATTCCCATGTCAGACAGGCAGTAAAGAGCTTCACCAATTACTTATTGTTATTAACTATAGGGAGCCATAGCAGAATTTGATATTTATTTTATGTAATTTTAGCAGATAATGTCACCGTTTATTTTAAGCAATTTTAAAGATTTTTATCTATTTATATTTCCCAATTGTGTGAAATTATTGAGGGGGGAGGGGGGAGAGAGGTGTCATTCCATCGTTGTTTAATGACAGTCAACATTCTAATTCAAAAAGTTAAAAATTCTTAACTATTAAAAGACAAATTGTCATCATATGTCAAAATACACAAAGTAAATAGCCGTAAAATCCCAAGCAGCATTTTTCTTACTTTGCCTGTCTGTAAATTTCAGTTATTATCAATGAAACTATTTTGTCGTCAGTTTGTGCACATATGGTGACATTGATGTTTACCGACATTTACCAGTAAAAATCGAATGCTTCCAAGTCTAACTATAGATCACCAGCTGTGGGGTTGGGGTTTAACGGCGCAAAGTCAAGATATGGGCCCTACCCTCAAGTCATGTCTATAGTGTAGACCTGCTCTTGAATGGGAAGGGAACATACTTTACTTAACTCTTCCCAAGATTAGGCCCTTGTTACTGTATATAGTAACCTAGGAAATAGAAGAGTTTGCTGAGTCTCCAGCCCAGAAATGTAATTGGTAGTCACAGTGTGACCTCTGACTTTCTCTCCTTTCACTTGGGGAGTATTAAGTTGAATGCAGTTCCTCCCTTTTCCCCCTCTCTAGTGAGCACTTGTGTGAAGGTTCAAATTTTCTCACACACCCCTGATTTATAAGGCTTTTATTTCTTTGCTAATGTGAAATGTTCTTTGGAGGAAGGTCAGCTCCATTAGAAGGTTGGTCACCATGAGACATAAGCATGTTCATTGAGGAGAAAGTATAAAATGCAATGTGTCATGGCTGAATGCTGACTGGACCACCAGGAAGTCTTACCATCTCAGGTTATGTGACTTACATTTTTCATACTAAATGGAACAGGGGAAAATAGTTAGTGCTAAACATCTTTAGGAAACAACTTGCTTGTTTCAGAGATCACAGAACTTCTGTGAAATTGCAGGTAATGTTTGCTTGAAGTGTATGTAAGAGAGACAGCATGATCTTGTGAGAGAAGCGGGTATGCTAGTCAAGAGCTCCTGGTTTCCCTTCTGTTGTGAATAATACTTGGGAATTTCCAGGAAGAGGGTTATCTTGAGTGATTCTTGCCAATTGTTGGGACGAGAAGGAAGGAAGAGGAGAACTCTTGGTAGGAGGAAGGGAGCATAGCTGCCAAACATATATGATACTGAAAATATACAAGCCCTGTGACAGTAAGAAAGGTTAGCTAGGAAGTACTGCAATATGATGCTGTTCAGTTCCATTGTGGATCTGGCTGGAGTCTAAGAGGAAGTTTAACTCGCCATTCTTGCAATGCGTATCATTGAATTCCAATAACTCTTTTACTGGAGCCAGTTTATAGTGACTGCGCCCAACATCAAATTTTCAGCACAACTTCTGGTTTCTGCAGGATCCAGTTCCAGCTAGTGCCATACACTTTAATGCATCTAATTAACTCACTTGATTAATTTGCTAGTAGCTACCTGCCACGAAAAACAAAGATTCCATTAATATTATTCATCCTTGCCTTTGGGACAATTATTAGGTTAAATAATGTGTTTAATTTCCAGTGCTTTTTAAAATAAAATAAAATTTTAAGAGAGTGCACCATAAAATTGGATTTTTTATAAGCTCCTTATCTTCAACTCCCAAGACACCATTTATCCCTATATCCAACTGCATAAGTCAAGGTGCAACCTAAACAAAGGGGTGGATTCTAACTGGATGTGCAGCGGAACCTCAGAGTTACAAACAGCCCAAGTTAAGAACTCACCAATCAAGCACGCACCTCATTTTGAACCAGAAGTACACAATCAGGCAGCTGCAGAGAGAGAGAAAAGCAAATAGAGTGCAGTACTATATTAAACTTAAATTACTAAAAAAAGGGAAAGCAACATTTCTCTTCTACATAGTAGTGCTTCTAAAATGTATTAAGTTAATGTTTAGCTGTAAACTTTTGAAAGAATAACCATAACCTTTTGTTGTGAGTTATGAACATTTCAGAGTTTTGAACAACCTCCGTTCCGGAGGTGGTCGTAACTCTGCGGTTCTACAATAATTCTTTAGTCACTTGGCTTGCCTCTAATCTTGCCCACTCCCTTCTGATATTGCTGTAATTCCATTGCATTCAAGAAAGTTGCTCCTTATTTACATTGTTCTTAGTGAGATAAGATTCAGACCTATTATATTTATCCGAAAGATCTTGATACACGGTTTGCTCTGTGTGTCTCAGAATAGAAAATCACTGCAGATACAGGCTGCCACGCTTACTCACATTAGCAGCTTGCCTTGTGAGTAGCCCCAGTAACATCAACATCAGTGCAGCAGATGCTGATTTTCTCAACCTTTACATAGTCCACACCAATATTCAAAACCACCGAGATACCTGGTATATAAGTGCCATACTGATTGTCCCCCATAAAAACTCTCAGTTCTCTGCTGAAGTGATAGCTGGTTGATATAAAGTTCATGTCTAGTCACAATGTCGTATGGTTTGTTTTTTGGGGGTTTTTTTAAAGCCATTATGTATTGGGGGACTGGATACGGATTGCATAAGGGAAAATAAGTTATATTGTTGTGAGCCATCTGTGTACACCAGCAGTCTGCACTTATCCTTGGATGAACATATTGCCCCAATTTTAGAACATTTTCACCACAGTCCACAGTGGGTCATAACTAATGTATTCATCCTGGAGATGGGTGTTTCAGTGTTACTCTAACAGTTATGAGGGAAACAAGAAATTAGATTTTTAAAAAATGAGATTGCCACCTCTCCTGAACCTGTACACATTGCTCTCGTGTGCTCTATATACGGCTTTTGTCACCGTGTAGAACCCTTCAAAATTGCACAAAGAAAGCGTGACAAACATTGCCGCCTATTTTAGCTGATAACACTGCCTCCTCTAAAGGCTTTGGAATGTATGTCTGATATAGGATATAAAGAACAAATCTGTTGTTTGCCCAAAATTCTGTACTTCTTGAACACTTTATTAGAGAATAAAATGAATGGAGCTTCTTCGGGAATGTCTCTCTCTGAATCCCGTGTTATATAACAACAATAATTATATTCTGTATCAGCTTTCATCCAAAGATCTGCAAGTACTTTACCACCCACTTCACAACAGCCACAATGATGTGCAGTGTGCATGCTAAGGATTGTCCTCATTTTTTGATGGCTAAACTGAGGTGCAGGGTTAAACGGACATGACAAAGATGACACACTAAACAAGGGGCCACAGGAGCCATGTCCAGATTCTCAGTCTGCTGCTCTGTTCATGACAGTCACTGTCTCCTTCATACTTATTAATTCCATAATTATCCTCTAAGTCCAAATGTTGTAAAAAAATGAACCATAACTGTAGAATATTGTAATATATTGCCCAGAGTCTAGATGCTGTTTGTCATTCTTCAGACCCTGAGGAAGGTAGCCAAATTAACTTATTCCTAAGTATTCTAGAAGTTTTGCCATCTTTGTAGGTGATACTCTAAGCAGCCTGGCCTTGGTTTGTGGGCAACAGAGCAGAATTGTTTAGTTTAGTTCAGGGTAACAACAGCACTTTCCTGTCCATAGGAGGGAAATCAGGGCAGCAGCCCATGCAGCAGCAGCAGGAGGTTGTGTTAGGCATGCTGCCAGGGGGTGTGTTCAGTATTATCTTAGGCTATGTCTACACTTACAAAGTTAAGTCGACTTTGTTAATTTGACTTAAAGTTGACCTTGTTAAGTGGGCTTAACAAATTGACTACACTTTAAATCGACTTAAGTCGACTTAACAGCAGAGATAGCCCTTATATTGGCTTTAAATTGACTTAATAAAGTCAATTTAGCATTAATCCCCCGTCTACACTGGCCTTAATTGACTTAAGGAGTCAACTTAAGGCTTAAGTTGACCTAAAAGGAGGTGTTATTAAGTTATTAAGTTGACTTAAGGAAATGCTTAAGTTGACTTAAGAAAAGCCCAATGTGGACGCAGCTTTGTTTAGGTCGACTTAAGCGTCCTTAAGTCAACCTAACTTGCCAGTGTAGACGCACCCTTAGAGAATTACCATGGGCCATTGTATGGAATGCACTCCTATATTCACACCCTGTACACTATTGTAATAATCTTTGTAGAAGGCAGGCCTTGTACGGCATCATCTGAAAACTCAACCGTTTGCTGGTCAGTTTTGTCCTGGTAAAATACGTGTGCCGACACTGTAAAGTTATAAGATTTCCCCATATGATGTTATTAACACATCTTCCAAACCCCTCAGCCCTGCCTGGCAGACGTCAGGGCTGTCCTAAACAAAAGAAGGAATGTGTGCTTGACTTAATTTGCATTTAAGCAGTAAACAGAGTCATCAAGCAGAGAGGGAAACTAAAGGAAGTTCAAACAGGTGAAAAAAACAGCAGGGAATATCCTTCCATATAAACTCTTTGTCTCCTGAGTCTCTAACAGAAATACAAACAAGAAATCCTGTGGCACTTTTAAAAACTAACAAATGTATTTATTGCCTGAGCTTTCATAGGAGAAAATTCCACTTTGTCAGATGCTTAAAGATGGGGAATTTATACAAAGTGGGATTTTCTCCCACGAAAGCTCATGCGATAAATAAATTTGTTAGTCTTTAAGATTATGTCTATACTTACAAAGTTGTGGACTTAAGAAGGTCGACTTTAAGTTGACTTAAAGTCAACCTTGTTAAGTGGACTTAACAAATTGACTACACTTTAAGTTGACTTTGTTAAGTCGACTTAACAGCAGAAATAGCCATTATACTGGCTTTAAATTGATTTAATAAAGTCAATTTAGTGTTAATCCCCCTCTACACTGGCCTTAAATTGATTTAAGGAGTCGACTTAAGGCTTAAGTCAACCTAAAAGGAGGTGTTATTAAGTCGACTTAAGGAAATGCTTAAGTCGACTTAAAGAAAGCCCAATGTGGACATGGCTTTGTTTAGGTTGACTTACGTGTGCTTAAGTCGACATAACTTGCCAGTGTAGACGTGCCCAAAGAGTGCCACCAGACTCCTTGTTGTCTTGCTGAACTAGACTAACATGGCTACCCCTTTGGAACTTGTCTACCAGAAAGTTTTGCAAGAGGGGGACTGAAACTATAAAAAGAAGGGACAAACACTCCAAGGTACCCCTCTCTTTTCCCCACCCACCATATTCTCCACACCTGAGAAGACAAAAGGCAACAGCCATTGGACTCTGAGGGCACAGTCCTGACCTGGGAGTTTGGTCAGTAATCTGCTGGACCGTGTGGTGAGAAAATTTGCTTTGTAACCAAGCGTTTTTTTAGTAGATACTAGTAAACTTTTTATCTTTATTTTTCTTGTAACTACTTCTAACTTTTACGCCTCATTGCTTGCACTCACTTAAAATCTATCTCTGTAACTAATAAACTTGTTTTGCTGCGTTATCTAATCCTGTGCGTTTAAGCTGAAGTGTCTGGATAACGATTTAAGATAATAAGATGGCATATTATTCTCTAAAGGAATAATGACGTAATGTATTTGAACTGTGTGTGAGAGGGCTGAGCAGTACAAGTCATACATTTGGGGGGAAGATCTGAGGCTGGACATGTGTAGAGCCCCACCCTGTAGTATGACCAAGGCTGGTGTGAACCAAGGTGTAGTGGGCAGGCTGCAGTTACACACAGACTCTCAGCCATTAAGGACATAAGGAATACAACCATTGTGTCCTTAATGACTCATCAGGTTACTCCCTGGACCCATTGTACCTGGCAGCTTCCTTAACATTAAGGACACAATGGTTGTAGGCAGTCTGTCTCGGGTGTTTACACAGAATCACACAAGTTAAAGTATAGATATAACACCAAATTCCTAACTTCTAATACAAATTCAATTCCTATACATGAACTATATAATCATTCCCGGCAAATTACTACCTTTCTATTGATACCAAACATGACGTAGCTCCTATGGATTATAGCCTTTAGGATATATGGATAGAAAATAATACCATAAATGCTTCCCTAAATCTGGACAGCATCTCTCCCTAGCTGCTAGAAGTCGACCTAGGCGTCCAGTGTGGACTCTCTAGGTCGACTTTGTAAGTTCCCCTTTAAGTCGACTTTAATTTTAAGTGTAGACACACTAAGTCGACTTAAAAGTGCAAGTGTAGACATAGCCATTGTGCGTTTACCTCAGCAAATATGTCACCGCTCTTTGCTTTTGGCAGAGCAGCTTAGCTGATCATTTCCCGATTATTAGTTTTATCTTGTGCATCGTTGTGAGCATTAGAGACCTTTGGAGACATGACAAGTGCCTTATGTGTGTGCTGGAAATAGCTCCTGAGGAATTAAATCATGTGTATGGATGTAAATCTAAGATGTATAGATTTGAAAGTCTCCAGGAAGTAAAGAATTGTCGCTTGATCCACAACATGTTGACAAAGGGAAGCAAGAGATGGTTGATGAGAGAAATGTTTCCATAACTTTACTCTCTTAGTTTTTTTGTTCTTTGTCAAACTTCCCCCAATTAATACATATGAAATGTAAGGAGAGTGTTATTAAAATATATTAGGTGAGCAATTAAGATATCAAAATCCATAGACTTGTTTATCCATACTGTCTTGCTGGGGAAGAGCTATGAAGTAAAGCAGATTTATCAGTTTCAGCCTAGTCAGTGATGGTCTCTGATGGAAACCAAAGGTGATTCTTGAAGCTGGTTTCTGCAAATGGAAGTATTTTGAAGGTCTGTAGACAAGTGTTGACCCCTAAATCTGATTGGACCTGTCATTTAGCAATTCTTTTGTCTCTGTTGTTGGATTCAATCATAATTTCAGTGTAGGAGGAGCAGAGCACTGAAGCTGAGATTCGAAAGTGTGGCGTTACACAAAAACAGCCTGCATATGCTTGTGATTAGAAATTCATTTCAGTGGTTTAGTGCTTTTCAGGCATGTGATATTCTGCTTTTTCCATACTCCCCATCTTTTTTTTTTTAAACTGTGATATGAGGATGTAATCCTGTTTTTAAATGAACGATGAATCTTGCTGGACTGCAAACATGACTGATGTTCCTCATGACATTATTATGAACTGATAATTCCACAGACCTTTGCACATAAACATTTCTTATGATGATGTCCTAGTGCTTCTGACATGTAATATAACGAGCAGCACTGATAAGCCTCAAGTAAGGTTTGCTGATTGGCTCTGAAATAATATAAAGGCCTGAACCAGATCTGGACATTACTTTTTTCTCTCTTTTGGTAAATGTGCTAATGATGGACTCAGTTTTGGGTCTCAGCTTCTCAAAAACGCTTCAGCTCTTTAGATTAAACTGGTTTACTACATTGCGTTAGTGGGTCAGAGATCTGTTGGAGGGGAAGGAGTCATTTGCTGACCATACTGTGTTCAGTAGAGATTTTAAATACATTAATACTATCTGCCTGCTATAATCTAACCTGGACTATATTCATAGGTCCTTGAAGTTGGATCTGGCCCTTCCGGAAACTAGGCTAACTAGAAAAAATGGTTCCTTATACAGTGCAATAGAATCATAGAAATGTAAGGCCTAGACGAGACCTCAAAGTCATCTGCTCCAACCCGCTGTGCTGACACAGAGCCAAGTAAACCTTGACCATCCTAGATGGGTATTTGTATAATCAGTTCTTAAAAACCTCCAGTGATGGGAGCAATGATGTTGAGGGTTCATTAAAGTATAAACTATTGAATGAGTGAGGAACAGAACTTTAATAGCACAGGTAGGAGTGACTCCCAGGTGTGCAGCTGGGAGCAGCCATGTTAGATGTGATAAAGGGCATATCTCCCAATTCACGCAACACTGGCCCATGCTGGGGAGTATCTCTAAATCACAACCTTCTACAGACATCTCTCTACAATGGGGCTTCGAAAAGCTCCCTTGCAAGCCTATTCCAGAACTTAACTACCTTATGGTGAAAAGCTTTTCCTAATATCTAACCTAAATCTCCCTTGCTACAAATTCGGCCCATTACTTCTTGTCCTAGCTTCATTGGACATGGAGCCCAATTGATCACCGTCCTCTTTATAACAGCCCTTACTGTATTTGAAGCCCATTTACAAGTCTTCCCTCAGTCTTCTTTTCTCAAATCTAAACTTACCCATTTTTTAAAAGCTTTTTCTCATAAGTCATGTTCTTCTTTGAGTGCCTGCTCATGTCCATTTCCATACAGGTGTGCACAGGCCTCTCTGCACAGTCCCTGCAACTTTTCCCCCTTAGTAGACCCCTTAGAGCCAGCCTTGGTGTTCCCTGGAGCCCTGTGCTCATTCTGCAGTACATGAGGCCCTACACCCCCTCTCTATTCAAACCTCTTTAAGAATTGGAACAGGCAAGTCCTTTGCTGACTCTTGTCTGTTGCAGTTCTTAAACAGGTTGATTCTAGGTCAAGGCTTCAAAGAGAGACTTCAGAGTTAAAATTCATATGCAAATTTTATAGTCTGGCTTCCTCAGTACAAAGGGTGTTTATCACCTCTCTCGCCCTCCCCACTTTCCTATCTATGGTTCCACTCCATTTCAATCTATACAACCTGTTTGATTTTCTGAAGTAATCTGACCTGATCCTGTGATTACACTTCACTGCATTTATCTTTCCCTCATATCTGTATTTTTTTTCCATGTTCAAGTGTCTGACGAAGTGGGATCTCTCCCACGAAAGCTCATGTAATAAATACATCTGTTAGTCATTAAAAGTGTCACAGGACTCCTTGTTTATTATGCTGAACTAGACTAACACAGCTACCCCTTTGGAACTTACCAGTAACGGTTGTTCTTGGAGATGTGTTTATGTCCATTTCCACTCTCACCCCGTCTCCACTTTCAGAGTTAGCGGAAAGAAGGAACCAAGGGGGCGTAGGACCAGCAGTGCCTCATGAAGTCCAGCATGAGCACGGTGCTCCAGAGGATGGCTATGCCAGTCCTACGGGGTCTACTAAGGGCAACAATGTTCTGCTGACCATGCATGGAGGTGCATGGGAATGGACATAAGTAACACATCTTGAAGAACAACAGTTCCTGGTAAGTAACCTTTCTTTTTTCTAAACTTCCATGTTTGTTGCTCTCCTCTGGACTGTCTCCAATTCATCCACATCTTTCCTAAACCATGGTGCCCAAAATGTGACACAGTATTTCAGCTGAGGCCTCACCACTACAGAATAGATGGGAACAACTACCTCCTATGTCTTACATACAACACTCCTGATAATATGCCCTAGAATAATAGCCTTTTTTGCAATTGCATCACATTTGTGCATTTGATTTGATTTTTTTTAAGTGAAGTAGTTTGCTCCTTCCTTTACTAAATTTCATCTTGTGGATTTTGGACCAATTCTCCAATTAATCAAGGTCATTGAAGAATTGGTCTGAAATCAACAAGGTGAAATTCAGTGCAGTTAGTAACTAATAGTGACTGAAGCAAGAGGGTTGCACTAAACAGTTGCCAATTCTTACAATTATATCATGAATCTTACAATATTTTTGCTTTTTTTGTAATCCCAATTCCCAAAATTTATGTGAGAATTACTTATGACACTTTATTTTAGAGCTTAGGTTTCTTTCATGACATTTTCTAGCCATCCTCATGGGGAATACTTGAAAACATGAACACTAAAGGCTGTAAAACCAGGAAACAAATACAAATAAACCCAAAGTAATTACTTTTAAACAGGCTGTTAATATTGAAGCAAGTCTCATGATCTTTTGGGACCTACTTGTGATTTCTTTTGTAACTATTAGAGTAGTCTAGCTAAATTCTACTGTGATAATTTCTGTAGAGGTATTCAAGGGATATAATTAATATATCTGTTGTGCTGTAAAGTAGGAAAGTTAAAAGAACAGGTAAGGGAATTGGCCAGTTAAAGTAAGAACCTATTTGAACTTTAGTCCAATCTCAGATTGAACTTGACCTGAATCTGTTGTGTGATTGGGAAAAAATCCAATTAGCTTTCTTACCCCGCCCTTCAACCACTGCAGTTCCTAGTGCTGGCCGAGTCTGGATATTTAATTGCCAACATACTGCAAAAATTACTGTGCACTCCAGCCTGCCCTGAACCAGGAAGTGCTGATTAGCTCAAGAGATGCTTTTCTGGCTGAGATTCCTAATCCAGTTTTCCAGATTCAAGAGATTTAATTAACTCAGATGAAGCAGATGGGGCCAGGTCTTCAGTGCATGTAAATCAGCTGAGAATCTGGTCCAGGTTTGGGTTATACCTGAACCTCTTGACGTTTGCCCACCACATGATAGCTCCCTTTCAATTTTGTTTATGACTGAGATGGAGTGGCCTTCTCTTTCTATGGCAGCTGTGGCAGCCGGTGAGAGTACTGTAGACTCTGACAGCTGACCTTGGGGGTGTTCATGTTTGAGACAAGCAGAGACTGCTCTGCTGCTGTCTTTCATGGCGCAGAAAAATTCTGAGTCAGGTCATCGGCAGACATCTTACTGCAGGCGAGAGTGGAAACAGAGCAAAAATTAATGTATGCATTCAGTTTGCCGAAATCCCTTTGAAGATGATTGCCAAAGAAAGTAGAGTTAGGAAAAAAGTTCATTTAAAAAAATTAGCATTTTATTTATTTTTTAATTACGCAATTTGGACTGGTTCAAAACCCCCAAACACTGAGCTCTTCCCAATTGTGGAACATGAGTTGTGTGGGGGTTGAACAATCAGAGGCTGTTCAGCAAAGAGTGAAAAGCACAAATCTTTTGAAGGAAGAAGTGACTCTGGGATGTCTTCCATCTTGGCTGAAAGCTGCAGGGGTACATCCTACCGGGCTAAAAGCACAAACTGCTACAGCTTGAGCCAAGGAGCTGTGGCTCACAGCTACGTCTCTATGAACTGATATGCTCTGCAGATAGGCATAGAGGTGGACCTGTAACACTCACACAGCAGAGAGTTACACATCCACAGCTATTTTAGAATAAATAAATGTTAACAGGAAGTAGAAACTGCTGCAAAAATTCAGTATTCCCTATCAGAGAACCATAGACTTTAAGGTCAGAAGGGAACCTTGTGAACAGCTGTAGAACACAGGCCACACGACTTCCCTGAGTAATTCTCCCAGTGGAGAGACTTATTCCTCCCTACTAAGAAGGGTTTTGAGGGCAATAACGTGGTTCAGTGTAGAGCTGACAGTATGTTACTTCCTGCTGTACAAGAAGATTATGTCATTTTAGCGGGTGTGTAGCTACGGGTGGGTCTGAGTGGGCCCATGCCCACCCACTTGGGGCAGCAGCCCCACCCACTCCTGAGGACTGGGGACTGGCATGCAGCGGGCAGCTGCAGGCAGATGGGCAGATGTGGGCTGCCTCTACCTAGGGACAGAGTTTATAATGGGAGGGGCAGGCGCAGCCACTGCTGGCATCGATATCCAGCCCCAGTCGGGGACCCAGATCTGCCGCCATCAGCGGGATAGCGCCCCAGCCAGGACATGTCTCTGCCACCAGCGGTGGCTCCAGGTCCACAGCTGGGCAGCTGCCGCTGCTGGGGGAATCTGGCCCCAGTTGGGGACCCAGGGCTGCCGCTGGCAACAAGATCCATCCCCATCTGGGCACCCAGGGGGCGTCTACACTTGTAAATTAACTCGACTTAATTTACTCTGTGTCTACACTGGACTTTCCTTAAGTCGGCTTTGTTAAACCTACTTTTAAGTCGACTTTTGGCTTAAGTCAACTTTCTAACGTCAACTTAGCCAGTGTAGACCTGGAGTAGCCCTAAGTTGGCTCTAAGTTGACTTAGGGCTCTCCAGGGCTTCCCCACTGCCCTCCCTGCCAGGGCGCCTGGCACAGGGAAAGCCTGGCATGCCCCCCCACAGGGCAGGGCAGAGCCCTGCCCACCCTGCCCCTATGCCCTGCCAGGGTCCTTGACCCCCTTTGTCCCATTGTATCCGGTACAATGGGGCAAGTGCTGAGCCCCCTGGCACTTGGCGAGGGGTGCCCCCCTGCCACCGTGGACCTGTCCCAGGTCCACCTAGCCCCTACAAGTCGACCTAGGCATCCAGTGTGGACGCTCTAGGTTGACTTTGTAGGGTCTCCCCTAAGCCGACTTAAAATTTGAGTGTGGCTGTGCTAAGTCGACTAAAATTAACAAGTGTAGACATAGCCCCAGAGCTGCTGGTGGCAGCGAGATCCAGCCCTGGCCCCAACTGGGTCCCGAAACTGCTGCTGGTGGCAGGAACAGTATCTGGCCCCGGCCAGGATCCGCAGCCACCAGCAGTGGCAGGATCCAGCCTGGGACCTGGCTGCAGGAGCTGGATTGGGCCTGGGGCCAGCAAAGGGGTGTGGCTGGGGTAGGGGTGGGGGCTGCCTGGGGCGGCTGTGAAGCGCCCTTCCCTAGAGGTAGCTCCAAAATCCGCCCGTGCCTCTACCCCTCCCTCCTCCTCCCAGCATTCCAGTGGGCAACTGAAATGTCGTCAGAAACCCTGGAGACTCGGGGCCCAGCCAGAAAAGGGGAGTTGGCGACACCCCTGCTTTTTAGTAACATCTGCATTTTTTAAAGGACTTCTTTACAGTGGCCTCTGAAATCTCGGAAATCTAAAGCCTGCAAGAGATTCCAGCTCACAGGAAGAGGACACAGTCAGGGACTGCATCAAATGAATTGGCATTAAATTCCTTGTAATACCAATCAGAGTCCCTTACAGATGAGTGAGAAATTAGAGCAGCCAAATCTCACCTCTGCTCTTTAGATGCACTGCCTGTTACTATCCTGTTTGGAAAAACCAGCAGGCCTGAGGCACTTTTAAAGACTAACTGATGTATCGCATGAGCTTTCCTGGGAGAAAATCCCGCTTCGTCAGACGCTTTGAAGATGGGAAATTTACAGAATAGGAGGAAATTAAATGCAGGGAAGTGTATGACAGCCTGATCTGATCCTATGTCATACACTTCCCCGCATTTCATTTCCTCCCATTCTGTAAATTTCCCATCTTCAAAGCATCTGACGAAGTGGGATTTTCTACCATGAAAGCTCATGCGATAAATAAATCTGTTAGTCTTTAGAAGTGCCACAGGACTCTGTTGGTTTTTCTGCAATAGACTAACATGGCTCCCCCTCTGGAACTTGATTATCCTGTTTGGAGATACCTCTCCGAATTGCAGTGAAATTCTCCCCCGGGCAGAAGCCAAGCATGAGGCCAGTGCAGTTTGTCTCCCGTTGGAACTGAGTAGCAGACTGTGCGGGCCCTCTGCAGTGCTAAATTGTGATGAACAAAAGGTTGCAGAACATGGAATGCTTCCGTCTCAAGGTGCCTGTCTAGAGCGGGAATAAACGGTGTTTTGGCTTGTTTTTTTAACTGTTGCCTAACAGCTTTTAATTAACTCCTTTTAAAATAGCATCTAAAACGTAATGCAGTAATTCACACAGACCCTATCACTATTAACAAGCGCAGAGCACTGACCAAGATCAGCTAACACTCCTTTTATGTCTAGACTAGGTTCTAAGAGAGGGTTAAAATATATTGATTAACACATTAGCTAGCACTATTTTTTACAAACTCTTGATTTCCCTAGTCTAGTCAGGGCCAAGTGAGGAAAAAATACTGAGAAAGATCAAAATAAAATAAAATAAACCCAGAAAATCACTCATATCTGGATGTTCAGTACCCATTTTATAACTGCATGGTCAGAGGAATTTCTTATTGGCATACTTATGCCAGTTCACTAAGTTCATGTGGTCTTTCTGTATTCCTCTTTACTCTCTAGCGAGTTTGTATGCATTACCTTAAATGTTGGCAGATTTGCAAATTGGATCAATATGCTCATATTCCAGGGCATTTAAAATATTAAATTATACTGCTTCCAGTATTGCCTTTGAACATTTTAAGATTTGGCTTAATTTCCCAGACTCCATTTTATTCAGTAATATAATTTGCTTTTTCTATCTTTAATTCATTTTTTAATTAAAAGGATATGTCTAGAAGAAAACATTTTCTTGCCAATTTGAACTCCCTTAGCTTGATCAGTGATTAATATGTAGGGAATTAATCACTAACTAAACTATCTAAATGTTTGAACAAAGAGAGGATTTTTTTTTTGTAACTGATCATATATTCTAAACAAAATTGATTTAACTGATCTGATCAGTGGTTGGTAACCTGGGTAGCATGAATATATTTTGATTTCTTAGAATCTAGTATGAGAATGTACTGGTAAGGAAAAATGAATAAGAGAGTCCATTGGGACATACAGATTGGTAGAATAATATTTGAGATAACAAGAGTAATCTTAAGATTTATGGCTGCCTCTCCCTCCTTAGGCATATTCAAATAGTTCAAAGTGAAGCCAACGTTAACACTAGGTGCGCTTGGTTTCTCTACGTGTTATAAACTTGAAATTCAGCTCAGGTTCATGAAAAGCTCCCGTAAATATCTTGAGCAGACTGAACAAGCTTAGGCTGAGTTAGGATTTTGAATCACATCAGAATTAATGGGTAATTTATAGCAGTGGATGTTTTTAGCCTTTCATGAAACCATATAAAACTTGGCGTTCACCTGGAGATTCTGGGTTTGTCCAACCCCCAAATTCAAAGAGATAATTGGGAGAATGAAAGGGGGTTGAGAGGAGATCAAGTCAAGGATGTGTTCACGCCACCCTTTGTAAAACAGAAACCTCAGAGTCCTCCACTGCTCTTTCCCCAATGTCTATAATACAGCCCATCCGATGGCTACGCAGCCATTTGATCCAGCCTGGCATTAGCTAACTGATGCTAACTGTCCTAATGTATGCAAAGAGCCCAGAGGTTCTCAAACTATTGTCCATGGACTGCTGTGGTCTGTGAGGAGCTCCCTTGTTTCTGTATGCTAGATTGTATTAAAAATTTTAAAACATTTTATTAGAGTTCATGTTTAAAAATGATCAAACAAGGGGTTTTTCAGGAAGAGTTTCTGTACATCTGGGAATAATGCTTGCATTAGCCTAAAGGTACAGAGTTTGGTTTGAACGTTGCAGGGTACGTAAGTGCATAGCCCAAATGAAAGGCAATTTCATGGTTGCGATGGATCCCCAGCTACAAACAGAGAGACCATGGATATTACACACCCTCTCCCTCCTAACTAATCCTTTGCTGCTGCAGTTTCAGCTCTGAATGACTTCTGTGGGCAGGGAGCGCATGCTTCAGTAAAAAGGTGTTTCACCAGTGTGCACGAAGCAGCATGGGCGTCTGGTGAGCACTCTCTGCCAGGCCTTTCATGGGACAGAGTTCTGTCCGAGGGGACGATTCCAGATCAGCTTGTGTGTCAGTCACATCATGCTCCTATGAGTGAGTACTGCTGAAAGGAGAACTCGCTCCGCAGGATGGTGCTGTGACTGCTGCAGGTTGCTGCATCACTGAGACCCCAGCAGGCACGGGACCCTCAGGACTTCTCTGACCCAACTGGCTCCATGGCTGAGGAGGGGAAGAAGAGTCCGAATGGGAAGTTCTGCTCCAAGATATCGTGGTATCTAGGGGCAGTATCTTCCCGTGTGACTCCAGGGAGTGGTGTGACTCCCCAGGGACATAGAACTCTTGCACACACACATGCACAAGCACACACACCGTTGCATCCCAATTACTTAGCATTTTTAACAACCCATAATGAAAAGTCACATTTCCATCCAGTCAAAGCTCACCTTTACTTTGGCTCCATCTGGTGGGAATGTGTAACTGAGAGAATAAGGAAGGAGCTGGATGCATTCCTGAAATGATCCATGCTTAGAAAAAAAGGAAACAGTTTTGACAACAGAGTGGGCTAGATAAATAATCAAGGAGTGTCACATATTTGTCGTGTTGGACATTGTGCTCATTACCGTTTATTTCAGAGATACCTGGAATGATGAGAATGGGTCCTGGCTCCTAGCTCTCATTCACTGTACATGAACAAACACAGATGGGTGAACGCTAGCCCAAACTTACTGTGTTTTGTAACTCATATGCAGTTCAGAGGCTCTTTTCTTGCCTATGTTCAAATGCACAGCCAAGAGCCATTAAAATGATTTCTAATGAGCTTTGTAAAACTCTGTATGCAATTATAAACCTGAAAACGATTTCTGGGAAATGTCCAGTACCCAAAATAAGGAAAAAACAATAGATAACAGAAACAATGGGAGTCCTGCAGCACCTTAAAGAATAACACATTTCTTCGGACATAAGCTTTCGTGGGCTCCAACCCACTTTGTCAGATGCATGCATTTCTGACAAAGTGGGTTGCAGCCCACGAAAGCTTATGTCCAAAGACGTGTTAGTCTTTAAGGTGCCACAGGACTCTCGTTGTTTTTGCTGTACACAGACTAACACGGCCCCCTCTGGAAATAGATAACAGAATCAATTTTATGCACAATTAATCATGCAGGCCAGAGCTGTAGATAATACAGTGCATGAAGCTACTGATTCATTAAATATGCCAGTCACACTCAGAAGTACCAGAAAGCAAATTAACAAAGAATAAAGTCCAAATGTTCAGCTGGCCCCAGTATGACCTCTAAATCTCTGTGTACAAGTGGGTCATCTTCGAGTGCTTGCTCATGTCCATTCCATGCTGTGTGTGTGTGCCATATGCGCCGGTGCCCGAGATTTTCCCTCAGTGGTATCCTAGGTCCGGCTTTAAACCCCTCTACCCAATGCCCAAATACGGCCCAGTATATAGAGCGCTACTGGTCCCGTCCTTCTCGCCATCAGTGAGAGTGCTGGAACCTCCTCACCTGGGCAAGAAATTTCAGTGGCCTTTGTCTTTCTGATTTCTGTATATAGCTTTTATAGGTCAGCGTTTTTGTAGTTTAGCAGTATTCATAGTTTTTAAAATTTGCAGTCCCTGGTTCACGGGATAGCCAGGGGGACAGGGCATGCCCAGTTCCCCAGGATTCAAGCCATGTGAAACTGATACCCGTGAGCAATCCTCACCACAGCTACCTTAAGTGTCTGAGTGAGGCTCATACCCAGGACAAGTTCAGGATCTGCAAGACTGCGCCCAAAGAAGAGCCATGATATTAGATCAAGAGCGTGCCCTAATGAAATCAGCCCTCGGAGTGAGGTCTGACCTGGGCTGGTCAGATTTGGTGCCCAGTCCATCGGCATTGACACAAAGTGTTCCCCCAGCACCCGTATCGGCACTCAGCTCATCTCGACACCTCTCACCATCACTGGTGCCAGACAAGTGGCTTAAGAAGACCCATGCCAACAGAGGGCACTCCCCACCTAAACAGAGCAAGCCAGGAGCACGCAACGTGTTGAGACCCACTCCAGGCCACTCATCTCCCTGGAAATTGGGGTAGCTGTGGCCTCATCCTGTGGACTCCTAACCTTCCTTGGGAACCTCTCCTGATGCCTGGTAGTGGCAGAAGGCCCTGGCACCTCATGGTTCCTGTCACCCATGAGGTCTTCCAGGCAGCTGCAGACTTACTGTCTCTCCTGGTACCATCCGCTCCCTGGCATGATAGACCTGCACACCAGACCAAGCTGCTAAACGCAGCTCAAGGGGCAAGCCCACGATGGGCCCCACTTGAATCACCAGTGTTGTGTTGCTGCTCACCAAAGCCACTGCACCTTCTGACACCCCCGCGGTCCCCGTGATGCAGCAGCTGGCAGGACTGTATGGGCCATTCATCAGGGCCTTGGCACTGATCCCCAGCCTGGAGCCTGCACCAGAGAGTACAGTCACTGACTGCTGTTGTCTCAGCACCAGAGCATCGTTCCCAGTGCTGTGGAGAGCCAGAGATAAGAACAGCAGGGCCATGGTCTTCTGTCTCAGAGCCAGAGGAGGACACAATTCCCTCCTGCAGAGGCATGGTTGCCCAATCACAGCTGCTGGGTTTCTCCCAGCCACTCTACCTGGTTCCTTGCTACCGACTCAATGGACTGGCCTGTGTCAATTTTGGAACCCATGGCGGGTCCCGCTGTCCCAGGGTCTCAGCCCCAGACCATCAGAGCTCCAATCAGTGACAGTGTCATACCCTCCCCCAGATTCAGACGATGACGCAGGCCAGGCAGAAGGACACAAATGACCCACCAGGAAAGGGACAGCCAAGTGGCAGAGGAACACGCCAATACCCCCCAACTACCAACATCCTCCTCTGCTTCATCACCTGAGACAGTGGCGGGATCTGTGGCCACAGTGCCCCAAGATGGTTTTAAGGCCCACCAGGAGCTCCTTAAACACGTGACTGCCAATCTGGCTTTAGAAGTGGAAGAGCTGAGGGACCCAACTGACCCCCTGTTTGACATCCTGACAGCGATAGCCCTCTCTAGAGTGGCCCTCTCCATCCATGAAGGAATCATAAAATTGGTGAATGCCCTGAGGCAGAGCTCCTCTTCTCTGCCCCCAACGTATAAATGAACAGAGAAGAAGTATTATATACCTGCAAAAGATTTTGAAGACCTTTATTCCCACCCATCTCCAGGATGGTTGGTAGTGTCCACAGTCAATAAAAGAGACGGACAGGTAGGTCTTGTTGACTGCTAAAAAAGCAAAGAAACTGGCCCTCTTTGGGCATAAAATTGATCTGATTCCATGCTATTAGCTATGCATTTCAAACCAGCAAGCACTGCAGGAAAGTGTCATTTCCAGGTCTGGCACTCCATGTCATACTGTGCTGACTTCTTGCCCAGAGTGGCTGAACTGGAGGTGCTATGGGAATAGGAGAGGAACGTAGAGGAGACATTCCAGCACACAGTAGAATGGTCTCATTCTCCCATCTGACAACCTCTGTGCTGTTGAGGATGAAAGTCTCATGGAAGGAGAACATCAAGCAGGAGGGGAGGGAAACAGTCTCAGAGTGTGGATCCTCTTTCCAGATGATGTCGTGGTATCCTCTCACACTGAGGATACCCTGCCACTGGAGGGAACCCCCATTATTAGCAAGAGACAGGTACTAGTGATGGGGCACTCAATTATTAGAAATAAAGATAGTGGATCTGTGATGACTGGGAGAACCATGTCATCACTTGTCCGCTGGGAGTGAAGTTTGTGGGCCTCTTGAGACATCTCTTCTAGACAGACATATGTGCAGTGTTGGGCAGGAACTGGTGGTTGTGGTACATGTAGGTACCAGTGAGACAGGGAAAGATAGGAGAGAGCTCCTGGGGGCCAAATTTAGGCTACGGGGTAAGAGATTAAAGTCCAAGGCCTCCATGGTAGCATTCTCTGAAATGTTTCCAGGTCCATATGCAGGGCCAGTTAAACAGGCAGAACTGCAGGATCTCAATACGTGGATGAGATAAGGGTGCTGGGAGAAGGGATTCAGGTTTATTAGAAATTGGGAAACCTTTGTGAAAGGTGGAGCCTAGACTGGAAAGATGGGTTCCATCTAAACCTCTGTACCAACTGTCTGGACGATAACTTCAGAAGTGATCCTGACAAATACAGGCCAGTAAGCCTAACTTCAGTACCACGTACATTTCCTGAAACTATTGTAAAGAACAGAATGATCAGACACCTAAATGAACAGAATATTTTGGTGAAGAGACAACACGGCATTGTAAACACAAATCATGCCTCAATCTCTTAGAATTCTTTGCGGGAGTCAACCACCATGTGGACAAGGGTGATCCAGCTGAGAGAGTCTAGCTGGGCTTCCAGAAACCTTTGTTAAGGTCCCACACCAAAGGCAGTTAAACAGAGTGAGTCATATGGGTAAGAAGGCAGATCCTCTTAAGGGTCAGTAACTGGTTAAAAGATAGAAAACATAGGTTAGGAGTAAATGGTTGGTTTTCACAATGGAAGACAGTAGATAGAGGGGTTCCCCAATGATCTGTGCTGGGACTAGTTAATTCAAAATATTTCTAAATGATTTGGAAAGGGGGATAGAGAGTGAGATGACAAAATCTGAAGGAGATACAAAATTATTTAAGATAGTTAAATCCAGAGCACACTGCAAAGAGTTACGAAGGGATTGCTCTAAAGTGCCAGAAGCTGGGACTGGATGACAGAGGATGGATCACTCGATAATTGCCTTTTTCCGTTCAGTCCCTCTAAAGCTTCTGGCACTGGCTACTGGTCTAGCCCAATATGGCCATTTTTTTTGTTCTTATGATGAACACCTACATAATTCAATTTAAGAAAACCTAAAATGTGAGAAAACATTTACATCCTTACAAATTGTTAGAGTTTTTTTGTTGTAAAACTTTCAAATCAACCTTAAAAGACCCTCAAGTAACCTTCTGTTCCATATGTCTAAAGTTGATTTTTCACCATGTAACAATGGCATATCCTGGACATGCAGAGATGCTAACTGTGCACAGGTAGATGAGTCATTGCCTCTCAGCAAGTATCTCCTGTATAGAATGGCCTTTAAATAGAACTTGCATAATCCCAGGACATTTGCAATATCCATTAAAAAACTAATAACTGAAGCGAGAAAGATTTTCTTTTATGGAGATGTTGCAATCGGAGTGTTATAATTGTGTTCATAGACTCAGAGAATCATAGACTCTAAGGTCAGAAGGGACCAGTATGATTATCTAGTCTGACCTCCTGCACAATGCAGGCCACAGAACTTCACCCACCCACTCCTGTAATAGACCTCTAACCTATGGTTGAGTTACTGAAGTCCTCAAATAATCGGTTAAAGACTTCAAGGTTCAGAGAATTCACCAGAGAATCTACCAACAAGTGACCCATACCCCATTTTGCAGAAGAAGATGAAAACCCCTAGGGTCTCTACCAAACTGCCCTGGAGGAAAATTCCTTCCCAACCCCAAATATGATCAGTTAAAACCTGAGCATATGAGCAAGATTGACCAGCCAAACACCCAGAAGGAATTCTCTGTAGTAACTCAGAAACCACCCCACCTAACATTGCACTCTCAACAAGTTTTCAGATGACACTAAGCTGGGGGGACAGGTAGATACACTGGATTTCAGGGATAAGATATTGAGTGACCCAAATAAATTAGAGGATTGGGCTAAAAGGCATCTGATGAGGTTCAGCAAGAACAAGTACACTTAGAGTCCTGCATTTAGGACAGAAGAATCCTGTTCATTGCTATAGACTGGGGAAAGACTGACCAGGCAGCAGTTTGTCAGAAAAGGACCTGGGAGTTACATTGGACAAGAAGCTGTATTTGAGTTGACAGTGTGCCCTTATTGCTGAGAAGACTAACAGCATATTGGGCTGCATTGACAGGAGCTTTGCCAGCAGATTGAGAGAAGTGATTATTCCCCTCTCTTCGACACTGGTGAGGCCACATCTGAAGTACTGTGTTCAGTGTTGGGCCACAACTACAGGAAGAATGTGGACAAATTGGAGAACGTCTAGCGAAGGGCAACAAAAATTATGAAGGGGTTGGAGCCCATGACTTACAAGGAGAGGCTGAGGGAACTGGTCTTGTTTAGTCTACAGAAGAGAAGGAGGGGGGATTTGATAGCAGCCTTCAACTACCTTAAGGTGGTCTCCATGGAGGAGGGAGCTAGGCTGTTCTCAGTGGTAGTATATGATAGAAAAAGGAATAATGGTCTCAAATTGCAGTGGGGAAAGGCTAGATTGGATATTAGGAAAATCTTCTCTCCTAGGAGGGTGGTGAAGCACTAGAACGGGTTATTTAGTGAGGTGGTGAAATCTCCATCCTTCGAGGATTTTAGGTGCAGCTTGACAAAGCCCTAGCTGGAGGATTTAGTTGGGGTTGGTCCTGCTTTCAGCAGGGGGTTGGGCGCTAGATGACGCTTGAGGTTCCTTCCAACCCTGATCTTCTATGATTATGACCTGAAGTTTGTGAGCAAAGAAGGGATCTTCCTATTGTAGGATTTTCTTGGCTGTCTGTACAGGTCTCTCAGCCTCTCCATTCGCTAGTGGGTAATGCACTTTGCTAGAAACATGATTAAAATCATATTTTGTTTGGGATAACTTAAATTCTGATTCAATGAATTGTGGTCCGTTTTCCATCATTAGTCCTGGAATACTGAAATGAGCAAAAGTGCACCTTAGTTTCTCAATAAAACTGCACCAAGTTATGTCTTTCAAGCACATTATTTCTAGATACCTAGAAACATAGTCCCCTATGACCAGGTAATGAGGTCCTCGCAATTTCTATAAATCTGAAGCTCATCTGTCTGGTAGAAGTGTTTGTACACTGCATGGTCTGGCATTGTCTTTTAAGTATATTTGACTGGATCACTTCTCAAAAGTCCAGTATCATCAAATACTCCATCAAGTCCTTCCATCTATCTTACCAGGCCCATCATAGCTGTCACATTGTGGCTGAGAGTGCTTTTGGTTCTTGGTCACATGCACTCTGAATGCAAGTTTGTCTTTATAAATTGTTTCTGTTATGAACTGGCCTGTGCAGGTCATTATACATCTAGGGGCTAATCTAGGCTGTGTCAGCTCTGGAATGGGTTGAAGGTTATTGTACGTACCTTCTGAGATGACTGTAATGTTTGCTCCTGAAACAATTTTAGAGTCGCTAGTCTTTCCATGACAATATTATTCTCCAGGCAGGCTCTTTGTCATCTGAGATAGATTTTAGAAACAACGACTCTTGGTTATCTGTAATTCCCTGACTAGCTGTAATATTAATAAACAGCAAACAATTGCCAAATGTCCATATTTTGGTTATTTATTACACCTTGTGTCTTTAGCAAAACATACATCTGTTGGGCTATGAATTTTTCTCCTTTTTGTACTTTTATTCTGAAAGGCTTTGTCATTACACGGCTACCCCTTTGGAACTTGTCATTTGTCAAGAATTTCTTCATAGCCTCACGGCCTTATGGCATTGACTTTTAGCATTAGAGTCTGTTTACAGCTTTTAAACTATTTTCAGGTTTTTCGAGTTGCTCCTGCCCTTTGTTTTGTTGTTTGACTAGTTCATATTGCTTTGCTATCTGTGTGGCTGTGTGGGTAAATTTCAGTACATCTTCAATCGTGTTTGCTGTGAGAAGTTCTTGTCTGATAACCCAATAACCAGCATGTTGCTGGTATTTTCATGTTTCCTGTCCCAAAATCAGTTTTCAGCCAATGTATGCAAAGCTCTTATGAAAGATTCAACACTTTTTGTTCCTAAATTCTCTGGTGAAAGTATGCTTTCTTATAAACTACATTTCTCTGAGGTATGTCAGAGATCGCCAAAACCCTCTCATGGCCATCTCTGTCACTACCTTCAGTAAAGTCAAAGGATTTAATACACATTCTCTTTGCTTCCCCATAGCATGAATTACAAATGATACCTGAGTATCTCTAGTTTTGTGATGGAGTTCAATAACAATGAGGAATCTTGCAAAATATTTCTTTCGTTAATTTACTTTTAAGATGTGTCAAAACTGACATTTTTTGAGGCATTGAAGGGTGGCATGTTGATGAGATTGACCTGGCAACCTTTGTTGCTTCACTCCTTCTGTTTGCAACCTTTGTTAATGTTTTGCTTCTGTTCTCCTCTGGTGCTAGGTGACTTCTGACACAGCATCATATACACTTTGCACGTAGTGAACTGCAGGGTTGCTGCTAGCGGGTCAGGGTTCGGTTTCAGGTAAGAATTGGCCACACAGCTTCCTTCCTAGAGAGAGGTGTTTTCTATCAGATTCTTTAGAGCACTGCCAGGAATGGTAGCAGTGAGTGAAGATATGTGATACATGGCACTAAGTAGTGGGTGGACATAATACACTCCATCATGAGGCCAGTAATCGTGTTATAAAAGGATATTTGGTTGGTTCGACATGATTTATTCTTGACAAATTCTTATTGGCTACTCCTTATCACCCTATTATCCTCTAGGTGCTTCCAAACCGCTTGGCTGATAATTGGCTCAAGTGTCTTTGTAGACACTGGGATCTCTTGAACCTTCCAGACCAGGTTGAGAATCTCACAACAGGATTTTCTTTGAGACTTCTGTTTGCAGCTCCTGCCGGCCACTGGGAACTGGGACTGAAGACCAAATAAATCCATTCCAAACCACTCCAGCCGAATTGCAGAAATGGCGGAAAGGCTTCTGCTGAGGCTTATATTATGTTCTAACCCATGAGTGGATTAGCACATGGGCCTATGGGGCCCATGCTCAGGGGCCACCACAATGTGGGGGGCCCTCTGCCATGTGGTGCTGGAGTGGGGAGCGAAGCCACCCTGGACCAGAGGTCGGGCTCCACTCCCCCACACCGCCCTGGGTCGACCGGTCCGCCCCCGGGAGTGGGCAGGGTGGGGCCGGCTGCCATGCAGTATGGCCTGCAGTGCGGCCTTCGGGCCACCCTGGAAGCCACCCCGTGTGCGCTGGTCAACCCCGCCGCCCCAGGGGAGAGGAGCAATCAGTCAGGCGAGGGCCAACCTCTGGCCCTAACCCCCTTCCGGCACCGGCCCTCCTTCAGGGGGCAAGGCCTAGACTGAAGGGGGGCTGTGGCCCCAGGCATGGGCAGGTGGGGCCCCAGATGGCCCACGGGTGGGTGGGGGAGGCCCAGGGACCCAGAGGCCCCTAATCTGCCTTTGTTCTAACCAGGATCACTGATGCCCAAAACCTGTGGTTACACAGTAATAGACAATCTCAAATCCCATGCAATTCTCTGTAAAAGGAGTTAATTCTTTATATATATATATATATATATATATATATAAAGATGCAAATAGTGGAAAATACTCAAAAAGCAGAGCCTATTGGCACATGGCTCTCTGCCAGCTCCCTGACTCCTAACCATGCCTGAAAATGATTTTTCTGTAAGATGGAAAATCTTAATGATTTCTTTAGGCACAAATTAATCCAGCTTCCATTCCTGAAAGGGTTGGAAATGGTAGTCTGTGCCAGGTGAACTCATAACCAGACACCGAGATCCTACACGGCTCTTTAGCCACAGATACACACGTAACTACATCAAATATTCATATAGTCTGGGCACTGCTAAGAAGAGAAACATTTCACATTACATATAAAATACACTGGCTGGACATCTAGTAGCAAATGCCAGAATGAGGACTGATAAAGTGACCATGACTCTGGAAACATTGGGGCTTTCGTATTCATTCTTTGCCAGAGGAAGAACCAAGAAGAAAAAGGACTGGTTCTGTGAACAATATGCATCAAAAGATGAATGTTTGCCTCACAGCATTCCCACTGACATGAGTCACTCACGCAGACCTGCAGCCAAGCAAACTTAAAAATCAGTGGGTCTAAAAAACTTTTCAGAAGTTCTGACAATGTTTAGATGAACAGTAACTACGTCTTTTAAAAAAATCTGGCAATTATTAGAGAACAATAACATTGCTAGGCTGACTGGGCTATCCACTGTAAAGTTGTCAATCATCTTTGTTATGAAAGACACAGTACTTAGAGGCTGACAGTCATGTCTGTTTGTAAGAGCTGGGAGGACTTCAGGAATTACTATACCTGAATTTACCAAATGCAAAAATATAACGTGCAGATTGTTCGTGCAGTTTATCTGAAGGATTCTGAATACATTTTTATTCTTATTCCTCTGAAACTCTTTTCAACACTGCATGCTTGGAAGGGCTTATTTGGGAGCCAGGAGCTTTCATACCACATAAAAATAAGTTGGTTAAGTTGTAGAATCTGCTGCAGCCAAAAACGAGCTTTGCTGGACTCCTTTGCTGAGAAGCAAAAGGGCTAAGGATTGCTTTTTGCAGGCTCGGTCTCAGAGCTGGCGCTAGGGTGGGGTGGTTGTATGGGGAGTCCCACAAATTGCCACATAGTAAATAGCGTTGAAGAAAATGTGTTTTGAAGAGTATCAGGGAACTCCTTAAGCCTCCTCAAGATATTCTAAGGTTGACTTGACGTGGCAGTAAACCCATCTATGACTGATATGAGAATCAGCCCTCAGGGGAAGGAGTCATAGCTTGGTGGTTTTATTTCTAAAAGAAGATCCTTGTACATGGTCTTCCCCAGTTTTAAGGAACAGTTGACTTTTTTTTCAATAGAAAAAAATTAGTAAGGGGGGACTTCCATGTCAGCTCTCCCGGTGATGATACACAGCAGAGCTCCTCCTAAAAATTCACAGTGTGGCCATGAAGAGGAGTTTTAAATGTTTGATAATGTCTCCCTGAGCTCCCTGGATCTCTGTGCCTTTTTCTTCTTGTTAATGGGCTCCAATGTCAAGCTGAATCTGTTTCCATGATGGCTTAACCAGGGCTGGAGCCAAACCATGACTCTTGCAGCTGGGTGGAACGCAGGGCGTCAATTCAATGGGAATGTTGCCACTGAGGATGGTCAGTGGAGCTGTTTTGACAGTATCTGTGTTCTAAGGATCATTCACGGTGTTACATTTTCCAAGTCTCCTCAGTCCAAGCCCTAACACGGCACCAGCAGATGCACATACGGACATCTGTGCATGTGAAAGGGGCTTGAGACTTGCAAACCTTGGCAGTGGAGATCTGGCGACCCAAACCCAGTGCAAGTATCTATTTGCATGTGCAAGACTGGAGAGATTTTTAAAATGTGTCATGGTTAGTACACTGTGGATTTTTATTACTTTAATAAACTCTCGTCAAAACATGGAGATCTCTTCACTGTATCCTCCACGCTGCAAGACTCAAAGCCCTACACTTCTTACCCTGGAGTTCAATACATGCAGGTTTCCTGATTTCTGAGATCCTACACTGCCCCTAGCATGGAGAATAACATGGAGAATAACAGCCACCGAGGCACAAACCATTCTGGGAAATTCTCACCACACTTGCCCAGGTCACTATGACAGAACAGAAGTGCCCTGTCAGGAGAGGGCTGTGGGACCTAGGAGACAGCTGGCAGGGAGCCCTTCGAGGGAGGTGCTCGGCTCTGTTGTGGGGGGTCATGAAACAGCAGCTGCAGTCACAGCTGTACCAGTGACTTTTTGTTTAATTCAAGGGCTAAACTGAAAAATCAAAATAAAATTTTAATTGGCTGAAATATTTCATTTTGGTATTGGTGGACTTTTAAACCTTTGAAAAAATAAACTTCAAGCAATATTCAAAACAGAAAGTCATTTTGAATCCAAATCCCAAACCGTTTCAGTTAGAAAATGTCAGAAGGAAATATTGGGGGCGGGAGGGGGATTTTTCATTCTGCAGCGCATCTTTTGCGTTTTGGTTTTGACCAAAACAAGTTGATGAATTTGACAGGATTTCACAACATGTTTTCGTTGACTTGAATCACCTGTTTTTTCACCAGAAAATTCCTGGTCCAAATAATGTCACCTGGCACTCACTCCCTGAAGCCCTGAGGAGCAGCAGGGAACGTGTGCTTCCCTGTGGACAGGGGGTGCACGGTGTGTGCCAGCATCTCTCGCTGATTCCTCGGCCACATCCTGCTCTCCAGCAGCTGTGAGCAGCCCCCACATCCCTGTGTACTTCTTTGTCCCTGCATGGCTGTGCAGGCCCACAGGAAGTTTCCCAATCACTGGACAGAGATGAAAGAGGCTGAGATTGTACCATTTCTCTGGCTTGCCCAAGTCACTAACAGGCTTGTTATTTAAAATCTCAGTGATTCTGAGTTTGATATTACTGCCCCACTGTACAGGTGCACAGTGAGAGTTCATCCCTGACGGACACCAGGTGGGAGGGAGAAGTGACTTGTGAAGAGTCACACAGCACAGCTTGGAACAGAACCTACGTTCCTGACTGCCCATCCAGAGCATCACCCACTGGACCACATGGTCTTTCCTTAGTCATGTGCCCAGGTACGATAGAGACAGTATAATCTACACACAAATAGCTGCAGATCCTCGCTCGCTAGTTAATTCAGAACATTTTTAAAGCAAATGTTAATAATTAAAGTCAAGTGGTTAATGAGTTTCTAGTGAAAAGATCAAATTATCCTCCTCAAATATGGAGCTAGAATTTGGTCTAATTAGAAGAGAGATTTTTCCTGTGGGGGGCAATTGCTGAAGTGATGGTTTGGAGACTGTTATGACAGCATTGCAGAGATGGGTGCTAGCCAAATAGCAGCATTTCTCTGGTGTCTTGGATAGTGCAGCAATTCTTTCGAAAGGATAATGAGGCTGCATCCTTCCCGTTGTTCATTAGGAGAAGAAAAGCAACGTGCTTGTGCTCCACGTGCTGCGCGTTCCTACTTTTTCGTCTGAGAATGATGAAGGGAAGAATTTGGGTCCAGAGTGCAAATTCTCTCTCGCTGCTCTGTCCCCGTGAAAGAACAGCCTAATGATAATCATCCGAATTAACAATATCGTTAATAAACAGCCAGTCTCTTCATTCCTGTTACTCAGTCTAACCCATAGGAAGTGGTACAAACAAAAGGAGCTTTCATCTTGCTTTATTTTACCAGCATTGTCAAGATTAAGCAGCTGCAAGTGAGGAAACTGATATATTTTATTGGGCCATCTTCTGTTGGTGGGAGAGACAAGCTTTTGAGCTAACACAGAACTCTTGTCCAGCTCAGTGTAAGCGTGACAGCTTGAAGCCTGTCTCTCTCACCAACAGAAGTTGGTCCAACATCATCCACCTTGTGTCTCTAATATCCTGAGCCCAACACGGACTGCAAGAACTCTGCATACGAGAACAAGAAGAGGCATTTCTGTAAATACAGTTAAGGAGCAATGTTTATGGCACAAGACCAGATGAGACAATAAATAGCTATTGAACCACTGAAGCAAAGCTGAGCTATTTAATAACCACCAAAGCAGCTATTGCCTTGTGCATGCCTTCGCCCTGGATTGTTGGTATAGGACAAGACCAGACTGCCTTTAGTGGAAAGCAAACAACCTGAGGTCTATGGAGTATGGCGGGACTGATGCACTTCTGGGCCCATCGGTGAGGAATTTCCATTGAAATCAACAGGAGTGCCATGCACGCAGCAATTGCAGCATCGAGCCTGTAGTCTTGATTCTTAGGAGTTTACATCTTCCCAAAACATTCTCCCCGGGGTCTTTTGTGGGCAGGAGGGGAGAGAAAATGGTTTAAAAAAGCCAATCTGTGAGTAATCTAAGCATGAAAGCTCCAAGCAGCACCCAGAGTGCCTACCAACATGGGACTTTGGGCAAGCCACCCCACTGCCGCCTGACACTGATATAACTCGCTCCGTGGTGTCAAACTAGCAGGAAACGGCTGTAGCACAGTGGGGAGTTAGCCCCATAGACGTCATGTTCGGTGCTCGGTGTGAACTACCTAAGGCAGTGATGCCCGACCGTCTCGGCCTGAGAGCAAGGCATATTATTTCAGAAAATCCATGCCTTGGGGCCCAGCCTTGGCCCTCTTCTGTTCTCAGATGGCTCAGGAGAGGAACCACCCTCACAGATGCCCTCTTGAGTATTCCCTGGCATGGGGGAACAGCCAGTGGATGTAAAAATCTCTCTCTTTGTAACCCCTGGTGCAAAGGGGGTCTTTGGAGCATCACTGGAATGAGCTGTGCCATGGCCGACCCTACGTGGCATGTGGGATGTCACCAACTGGCACAAATTAGAGCAGCCCTAGAGTGAAATGTCTTGAATGGTCTTTGGTTGTGATCCTCTTTATCACAGTCCCCTTACCCCACCTCTAGCTCCGTGAGCACGATTACTTTGGGCACTTTCAGAGAGAAATAAAGTATGAACGAATCCTGTGTCCTCTTCCAGAGTGACTGAGAACATGGAGAGACGCTGGTGCCATTCTCACAGCACAGGTACATGAGTGCATGGTTTTATGATGAGCCTCATCGATGCTATGTGAAAGAAAACCAATTAAAAATGTCTCTGTTACAACTGGAGTAAACCAAAGTCCTTTTTGAGACGGCCGTTTGAAGGACTGCTTCTCTGTGCAGGTGTTGCCCTAAGATGACTGGGTGCTCTGCAGGGAACGCCAGTCCAGCGTCCGTTGTCTAAGGAAAGAGTGCCTATGTCAGCTAAGAGAAGATTTAAAGAGAGCAGGAGAGGTGGGGAAGAAATCAGATTACCCCAAAAACTCGAGAAAATGGTCACAGAAAGAATATGACTTTCTTCCTTCTTTGTCCCACCTTTCAGACACCTCTTTCCGCCCAGCTGTGTTTAGCATTAGCTTCCTATAACGTCTCAGCCCGGTTCCTGCATGTAAACTATGATTTGGCTGGTTAGACAGAGACATGATTAATGAGTTACTTATTACTGACTAAATCTGGAGAATTGGAAAGCCAGTGAAGGTTACTGTTTGGGAGGGTTAAATGAGAGAACTCGTATCACGTTTTCAGGTAATGTGTACAGTGTGGCTAGGGGTGAGCACACATTCCACACACCGCAATTATTGTCACTTCAACAACTGATGAGCTTCCAGGAGCACGAGTGGGAGTTCCTCGGGCAAAGCGCTGAAATCTGAAGAGGGCAGAGGAATCAGCTGTTGTTTCTGCAGGACCTCACCAAAGTACGGCATCAAATTCGGCAGTACACAGTGGAGGTGAGGAAGCTAGCGTGAGGTGATGCCTGAGAACATTGATCCTAAGCTGACAGCGCTGAGACTCAGGGGGACTGCACGGCAATCAGTGGGGCAGCCCCCGGTGCACGGACGGCGGGGTAGCTAGTGTTCTTACAGACTGCGCTGGGGGAGTGATTGCTGCACACATTGGCACGTACTCAAGTGTCATTCCAACAGCACAAATCTCCCCTGCACAGAGAGATTCCCCGTGTATAAAGGCATATGCTGCTGGGAGCCATGGTGCGCTACAAAGATAAGTCGACCTATATTAGGCCGACCAACAGCCACTGCATTGGTGACCGCAGTGTCTGAGGTCCATGCTCCCCTCCGCGTCTGTGAGGCACGTTCTCACCAGGAGCACTTCCTCTCACCCAAGAGGGGCAGTGTGGGGAGCTGAGAGCATAGCACTGTGCTGCCCCACAGGCCCCCAGGTTCTTATAGACTGCTCCCCTGTTCCCCTCTGGGAGCCCGGAGAAGCTGCCTGGGACATCTCACCCTCAGGGAGCGGCATCGAAGTCATGGTTTCTCGTCCCTGCACTCCACTCCAGAGCGAGCAGCCTTGTCAATTTCACGGGGCTTCTCCCCTTCCTGTTCCTAGCCAGGAGCCGGGATCCAGCCACCTGGGGCTTCTCCCCTTCCTGTTCCTAGCCAGGAGCCGGGATCCAGCCACCTGGGGCTTCTCCCCTCCTCCTTCCCAGTCAAGAGCCAGGGGCCGCCACTTGGGTTTTTCCCCTTCCCGTTCCCCACCCGAAGGGGTCCAGCTGCTCAGCTCTCCATGAGCGTGAGGGTGGGGGCAGCTGGGCTCCGCCTGCCTGGTTTATTGTCAATTTCACAGCTCCAAACCACAGCCAAGGGTGCTGTAAGGCATGCCGTGTTACATAGACACCGTGTCGCCCTGTCTGCACTGACCTCTCGCTGCAGGGTAGTTACGTCACTGGCAGGAGCGTTCCAGTGTGTACATCGCCACTCTTCTTGTGTAAACCAGCCCTGCCTTAGGGGCATGGCAGGGCCGGCAAGGATGTGGCTGAGTGCGGAAGTGTCAGACCGTGCACTGCACAAAAATCAGAACACCTGTTTTGCTTTTACCAGCTGGCATGTGCAGGTCTGTGTCCAGTGCCTGCCCACATTATAGTGAGGTGCAGTCAAACAAGCTTCCTGCTACCAGGTTTTTAATGTAATTTTCTAAATAAAACGTCTGTAACCAGAAGGGAAGCAGAAATATATTTGTGAAGGGGTCTCCTCTCCTAGCATCTCCTCCTGAAAGGATGCTTTGTGTGTGTTCCTGATATATATATTCTATTTTCTCAAAACCCTTCATTTTCCATCTTCATAATGATGTGGAGCAAAACAATATAATCAGTTGTGCTCTGCTCAGTTAGGGAGAAATCAGATCAGGCAGCATGGCTGATTAGTGTGAAGTAGCGCAATCTCATCTGCATTATGTTGTCAGCATTTTTGATGCTGATGCACCAGGCTTTTCTCGACAGGCCTAAAGGACAGGAGCTGAGCCCATGAGCCTGTGTACGTACTTATAGTTCATTTTCCTCTCACTTTGCGGTAGTTTTCGGTTGTGATGCCGGGCGTGAAGCTCAGACTGTTCAGAGACATCTAGACTGAGCCATTTTCTCTGGGCTGATAAGGAAATGAGTTCAGGTAAGCACTGAACTTATATCAGAACCAAAGAGAGTGAACAGCAACAATGATAAGAATTTATGTAGTGCTTCCCCTTGCTTGTACAGACAGCTGGAAACAGTGCTGTTTCTCCGGCTCACTTCAGGTCTCACTGCTGCTCCGGTGTGAAAAGGGAGCGTACACACTGCAGACCCGGTGTCGCAGGGCCTCAATGATGAGAGGGAAGGCACCTGCCACGGCCTGCTGCAGAACAATTGCAAAGGAAGCTGGTAGCTGGCCTTCCTAAGGCAGAAGGAGTGGACAGGAAGGCGGGTGAGAGCTTCCTGGGAAAGGAAACCAGAGCGGCAGGGGAACACTGCTGGAGACAGGAAAACAGCTGAGGAGCAGCATAAGCTAGAGGAAGAGTTTCTGGGAAGCTGGAAGAAGCAGCTTGGCTGAGCAGCTGGGGGCTTCTTCGGAAAGAGCTGGCCTGAGGGGACCAGGCCCATGCAGAAGAGTCTGGTACCCAGTGACGCTAGCAGGGAGGAAGTAAGAGAAGATGGGGAGGACTGAAATCCGGTGCTGAGCTGCCGACAAATGAAGCCAGTGCAAAGAAGAAAGACTGTGTTTGAAGCGCTGTATCTTAGTAATCCAGTCTCCAAGAAGGTGGGTTGTTATGTGACTCAGGCCTGAATGGACATATTTAGGAGCTCCTGGGTGAAGGGGCTGCAGAACCTGGAGCAGATGCACTTGTGTACACCTGGCCCCCTGAGGATGCCTCTCTTCACTTCCCAGAACGTCGCTGTCTGGCTGTGGGAAATGCTGATCTCATTTGCCATGAGGCTAAACTAGCTCAGGCCCCAGGAATCACAGCTGTGTCACTCAGCTGTCGCTGTCTAGCGCGGCAAGTCCTGCCCCATGCACAGTTTGGCCAGACTTTAGAACAAGGGCCTCTTTGTAGATCCTCACAGCAGCTGTGCTGAGACGGGGCGTAGCTGCCGTTCTATCCATTTTACAGACAGACAAACTGAGATGCACATGGGCTATTGATGGGAGCCAGGATTACAGCCCAGGATTTTCTTTCTCCCAACTCTGAACTCCATGTGCTGGCAATCCAAAGGTCTGTAAATTCCTCTCTCCAGCTAGTGCTGTCTATGGGAGACTTTGCTGCTGAGCTCAGCAGGGTGGATTTTTCTCTCCCCTGACCAACATGATTAAAGCAACCTAATTTTCCAGTGTAGGTCGGGCCTTATTTTGGGAAGAGAAATGCCTTGCAGAGAATGCTCCGGAGACGGGCAGCCTTCTGTCAGATAATGAGGCTTGGTGATTGTCATTGGGATTTGTCTGTGTTTGCAAGTGGAGCTTTTTAACATGTTAGCCTCTGTTCGAGCTTTTTCACTCTGGCACATTGCCAACCCCAAGCATGCCAAAATTAGGAGCATGGCACCTCTGATGGGCTTTGCAGACCCCTCACTAAGCCGAAAGGATGGAGCGGCAGTGGACCAAGAAGGCCCGGCCCCTCGGCAGCCGTACATACAGCATGCTCCATACGGGATTCCAGCAGTCAGGCAGGAGAGAGGGAAGGAGAGGCTCCTGACAGGAAGGAAGCCAGTGACTATCTTCCAGGACAGAGATCAATGGGGGAGAGACCTGAATTGTGGTAATGCCCAAGCCGGCAGCCAGGGCCCTGACCCCTTTTTCTCTCCCTAAGAAGGGGGAGTCACTGGATATTTGTATCCCCAACTATCTGAATTGTTGAGGCTGCTTGAACAGCCCTGCATGCGGAGGGAAGCAGGGGGCTGTGATTGTCTGAAACTGCAGAAAACTCTAGGGGCACAGGGTAGGAAGTGGCAAAGGTAAGAGTGGGCTGGGTGTAAGCTAGAGCGGAAGGGTCCTCTTGGATCCGGGGATGTGACCTGGTAGAGTGGGTGGGCTCCATTCCCATTCCCAGGCCCTTCCCTTCCCTAACGCCCTAGTCCAACTGGAGGAGGACGGTAACTGGGCCGCCAGCCCCAAGATTGCCCCACAAGGCTCCCCAGAGCTTTGGGGACTGAAGCGTGGCCTGCCCCTAAGCAAACCCCGGTTGGTACTCTGTCCAAAACTCAAGAGATTTAAAAACGAAGAGTCCTGTGGCACTTGTAAAGACGAACAGTCTTTAGTCTCTGTTTGTTTCTCTGCAATAGGCTAATATGGCTCCCCCTATGGAACTTGAGATTTAAAAAATCACGTTCTAGGTTGTTCCTGTTTGCTTTCTGGGTTTTGCGACTTCAGGGGAGACCTTTTCCAGTATTTTTCTGTAGCTGCAAGGACTAGAATCTCTCTTTTTTAAAATAAAAGCTGAGTCTCACAAAATCACCTGACTCGAGGACCTGGGGCTTTAGAAGACATACAACATGATGTCTGGTGAAACCATGTGAGTTGGCAATGCTGTGCCTGCCATTTACTTTCTAGCTGAAGGTGAAAGCAGGAGCCCAAGTAACTGGTTTGGCATTCTGAGTCTTACCTGGAATCTCTGTTTGTGGTAACAAAGAATCCACATGACATCAAAGAATAAATAGAAGGTGGTTGTAAAAATATGGTCTTTGAAGGAGTCTGTTAGAATTCCTCATTGCAATATCATTCAAATGACCAGAGTTTATTCTAAAACACTGGGGATTATTCTCTTCAGGTCTGGAGAGGTTTTTATCCTGCCCTCACGGCCGTAGTAGCTGAGTGTTTCCCGGTCGTGCATTAATCAATGTGACTAAGACCTGTCACGGGATGTTCTTCCTGTCCCAGAGGAGAATGATGTGTGCACTGGGGTGTTTGGCTTTAGGGCGGGATATATTTATTGTCTGAAATATACATAGCTCTGTCAAGGAACTAGGCACTAGAATGTCACTAGACAAATAGACTTAAGGCCCCGTCTTACTTAGCCTAGCTCTCGCTGGTGGGGTATAAGCTCTCACCAGCTCTTTTAAAGCTGTGCTGCTAAATTTGTCCTTTTCTGGAAGCCATGAAGAGTACAATTTTATCTCATTGCTCTATGTGGAATCTGATCAAGGCCTGTGATATCAGCGGGCTCCACTTACGACGCAGTGTGGGAGCAGGATGAGGGATGATGCAGTGCCCTAATTTTTGAATGACTCAGTTGGCCTGTTACAGAATCAAGTTTCAGAGTGTTTCTTGGCTTCTACAGCTTTAAAAGCTGCAGTGAGTTGTCGATATTTCCGGCTGAATAGAACTCTCTTAAATCAGAATAACTACAATGTCCCTTTTATGTAAAAAGCATAAAACATGTGCCGTTCAGTCCCCAAAATGAATCTTAACAATATAGAAGCATCAAATATCAAAAACTCAGTTTGCACTGTTATGCCTCTTGAATCCTCAATGAAGTTACAATCTAGGTATCTTTTTTTTCTCCTCCTAACTTCGGCACTTGAACAATGTCTGTCCTCCCACACAGCCATGCTGGGGAGGTGAAGGAAGCTTACATTCACATTTCTTGGCTTTCAGAGCATTTGTGCTCTGACTCAAAAACAGAGCTAGAGAGCTGGTCTTGGGAGACAGCAATCGGTACATCTCTGGGAAATGGGGGTAGGCACTGCAGAAAAATGAAGCTTTGGTGCCAGTTCTTAAGCAACGTCTTCTCTTTATCCTGAGGAGAAGTGGGTGGTCCCCCAACTATCAGGGTAACTGTCCCCCTGCCTGAACTCTTCACAGGGCAGACTTCTGTTTCTATTCTTAGACACAACACCAGATCATTCCTTACAAACAGACGGTCCTGTAAAAACCATCATCCAAATAAATAGAAAACACCATGTCCATGTGTGACTTGTACCAGGGAAAGAACGGAAGCTTGAAGATACAGCAGCTACCTCACGTTAACTTGTGTGCAAGTATTTCACAAGTCTGGGAAGTGTTACTTTTCAACACCTTTCAGTCACGCCCACGATATCAGCGGAGTGAGCTAAGGACGGACGAGTATGTTACTCTGAGCCTTGTTCTTAGTTTCAGATAGACCTCCAGAGTTACTTCAGTATGCACGTTTTGTTCATTGACCGTAGACCATGAAAGAAGGAAATACCTCTCCTATAGACAAAAAGAGGGTGAAATACTGGGACGATTCATAACCTTGTTTACAGTGTTATCGAGTTACATTTTTCCCAGGATTTGACAGAGGCAAAAGTGAGGTAATACCGTTTATTGGACTAACTTCCATTAGTGGAAGGTAATAGTTTCCAGACCTAAAAACATGAGAATGGCCTTAGTAAGTCAGACCAATGATCCATCTAGCCAAATACCCTGTTTCCTGACAGTGTCCAATGCCAGGTGCTTCAGAGGGAATGAGCAGAACAGGACAATTTATCCAGTGTGCCATCCTCTGTTGTCCTGTCTCAGCTTCTGGCAATCCGAGGTATAGGGACATCCAGAGCATAGGGTAGCATCCCTAACCATCTTGGCTAGTAGCCGTTGATGGAGCTATCCTCAATGAACTTAGCAGATGATTTTTTTAACCCAATTATACTTCTGACCTACACAACATCACCTGGCAATGAGTTCCACAGATTGATTATGTGTTGGCTGAAAAAATACTTCCTTACATTAGTTTTAAACCTGCTGCCTATTAATTTTATTGTGTGGCCCCTGGTTTGTGTGTTACACTTTCTCCACAGCAGTCATGATTTTATAGACCTCTATCATAACCCCCCTTACTTCTCGTTTATCCACTGAACAGTCCAAATCCTTTGAATCTCTTTCATATGAAGCTATTCCATAACCCCTAATCCTTTTTGTTGCCCTTCTCTGTATTTTTTCCAATTCTAATGTCTTTTTTGAGGTGGGTGACCAGAGCGGCATTCAGTATTCAAGGTGTGAGCCTATGGTGTCATGATATTTTCTTTCTTATTATCTATCCCTTTCCTAATGGTTCCTAGCACTCTGCTAGCTTTTTTGGCTGTTGCTGCACACTGAGTGGACGTTTTCAGAGAAATATTCACAATGACTCCAGGATCTTTCCGGAGTGGTACCAGCTAATTTAGACCCTGTCGTTTTGACCTGAAGAAGAGTTTTGTGTAAACTCAGAAACTTGTCTCTTTTTAAGAGAAGTTAATCCAATAAAGGATGCTCCTTCACCCATCTTGTCCCTCTTATTCGTATCCTGAACACAATATTCCAGACAATATTCTGCACATAGGTGTCTAGCCTTCATACTGAGAATGATGGCTCAATAGTAATACATTAGCAGACGGATAGTCCGAGACAATATGTCGAGTTTCCTGACCAAAGAAGCAATATTAGGTTGCTTTCTGTGTGAGCGTGGTGGGAAACCACATACTGAATGGAGAAGAGGTCAGTTTGGTTTGTCTCTGGGATCAGAATTGTTCTCGAAGAGCATCACAAACATGCACATACCTCATTCTAATGAGGAGCATCCAAAATATCCTTGGGGAAAGCTGGAAATCCCTCCGTCCTGGCTCAAGCTAACGTTAAGTATTGCAATGGGACCCACCAAGTTAGAAGTAACAGGGTAACGGTGTAAAGGAAGGTTCAGAATGGAATTGTGCATAACAGTTCGTCAAGCTACTTGCCATCAAAACACTAAGTTGTTTTCTTTATTTTGGCAGTTTCCTTCTTTCTGGAGCCAAGCTCTGCTAAGTACTTTTAAAAAGATGGTGGGACCCCGTGGGATGATGGGAAATACTTGGGGAGAATTTAAGCATTGCACGTAACCGTCTTGGACCTAAAAGGCGCATTTGTGACTGAGACTTTGTCTACACTATCACTTCTCCTGACAAAACTTTTGTCATTCTCCTGAATGACATAAATTTTACCCCCAAACTTGCATGTCTGGCCAGCGCTCTGCCGACAGGAAAGCCCACGGAGGTGGTTTCATTCTGTTGACAGGAGAACTCTCTCCTTTCGACATAACACGGCTGCAAAACGTATGTCACTCAGGGTGGGTGTTTCCCTCACATCCCTGAACAATAAAAGTGTTGCCAGCAGAAGGGCTGGTGTAGACAAGGCCAGATTTCTCGGGATGCAGCCATGTGCTCAGAATGAGAAGTCATTTCCTACCAAATATCCACGGGCTGCTAGCAGAATTCCTGCTCAGACCTTCTGATTGATCTAGAGCAGATCTTTTAGAAAGACACCAGTCATATGTAAAGACTTCAGGGGACACAAAATCCACCATGGCCTTTGGAAGGTTGTTCCAATGGTTAATTACCCGCACTGCTAAAATGGTGTGCCTTATCTCTAGTCTGAATTTCTCCAGCCATTGGATCGTATGATTTTCTCAGTGAAATGAAACAACCCAGAAATCTTCAGGTCTTGTCACAAATCCATCCTCTTGTACTTACTTATAGACTGTGATCAAGTCACCTCTTAACCTTCTCATGGACAAACCAGACAGATTGGATTTCTTTAATCTTTCATTGTAAACCAGATTTTCCTGATGTAGAATCTTTCTTGTAGCTATTTTTGAGCCATTTCCAATTTGTCAATGTCCTTTTTAGTGTTCAGACCAGAACGGGACAACATATCCCAGTCACCATCTCACGAGTGGCTCGTGTAGTGGTAATACCATATCCCAACTGCTGTGCAAGATTCCTGGTGCACATAAAGGTCCTGAAGTGTAACTTGTCCTGAAGACGGGGAAATATCTTACAAAACTGGTTTATGGGCAAATCTCCACAGGGCTGATGCTCATTTTGGAGAAGGGAAGAGCAGTAGTGAAGAGCTACTGACCTGCTATCCCTAGAAGTAACTTTGGGGGGCAGAGCTAAGCCCTTTCCCAGCCCTGGCATCTTTTGGGAGCATGTCTCCTTCGTTCATCCCAGAGGGGCCTCGCCAAACAAGTCAAAATGGACACTGCTGTTGACCCACATTGAAGTAGTCCCAGCCAGTCAGGGAGCCTGCAGGACTACCATGGGACTTTGACCGTGGGACTTAACTCAGCCATGCCAGGTGAAAACCTGATGCCGAACCACAAAGCTCACACTGGCATTTCCCCTTATGTCCGCTAGTGAAGGAAGAATCATACAAACGTTTGCCAAATATTTGCTGATAGGAAAAATTTCAGAGGAAACTGTAATTTTAACTCAGAATTGCGCAAATGTGCAGGGTGTCCAGTTTGAAGAAAATATTTTGCACAACATTGTTGCCATGGCTACAATATGGGATTTAAAAAAAAATTGCTAATAAATTGCAGAGAAAAATAATTTGCCCGTGTTAATCCTACCCAAGTTCTGTACATCATCTTTAACATAAGTAATCTGGAGGAATCCCCTTTGGTATACACAACATTCTGCAATGTGGGTGATTACAAATCTAGGTGTGCACTTCGCATCCCAGTAGATAGAGTGGGGAGAGAAGAAAAGTAAGGTAGACTTTTTGCCTGATTGTAAAACATCTCTGCGGGAACCCTTGGAACCCTTCCAAAAACTGTAACATTCGCTAACAGATTTTTAAGCTTCCAATTAAAACACTAGCACTGTCTTTTGAAACTTCTAAAGTGATTAGCACTCAACTAAGCTTGTGCCGAAGGAACAGAAACAGACCTAGTCAGTATCTTCATGTGTTTACAATGCCTGAGCCTCATACTTCATTTCTTCTCACCGCCACTGGTCACAGTTCACAACGGGAGGGTTAATTCCAAGTGTTATCTTGTAGAGAAAATGCAAATGGAAGCATATGGACTGAATGCATGCTGTGGTGTTGATTCAGCTAATCGTTCTGAATGCTGTTGTCGGTGACCATGGTCAGCTGTCAAGAGATCACTGTGTCTGATACAGAAACAGAACCCGGTGGCTGCACTGGGCAGCCCTTGGAAAGGTTCTGTCCATACGACTCAGGTCAGTTTCCTTCTAGCACTGTTGTTCTAGCAATGAAGCCAATTTCGTGTATTGCTGGTTTAAATAACAGGCACAAGCTGGAGAGCTGTCTTGAGCACTCTGTAATATCTTGTCCAAAACTGCTGTGCCTGGCTCTGTGATGGCATCAGCAACTTCTCTGTGTGGGGAAAACAGGCATTGAAGAGACACTGCCAGACAGGCGTAAAGACTTGCCGCTCTTATGAGGTGGGTAGTTTTCCTGTTGGATTTCAAACTGTGTCCATGTTTTCCTCGCTCATTTTCATGCCCTTCCTGATGACTGGCCCAGCTGGTTAAATGTGCTCATAGTGCATCTTGTTGGCTCATACAGAAAATTCCCTTTGTTGTTCCACTCCCACGACCTCTGTCTGCCTGCTCTTAGATGGTCAGTGGCTTAGAGGAGGAGTCTCCTCCTTTCCTATTCCAGACAGGGCCCCTGCTGGAGATGAGTAATCCCAGATAGCAGCATTCTGAAATCAGCAATGCACACTTCGCACTTGCGCATGTTAAACAGGAACTACCGCTAACTACCGCTCTGCGGTGCCAGTTTGAGCGTAGGCATCCAAGGATTGGCTGTCCCGTCAGGGTGCTGTGCTTCCTATTGGACCTCCCTGTGTTCTGTGACAAGGGCTTTTCTTCACCCCGTGCAGAACCTCGGAGGCACCAAATGTCACTCTGCAATGCATTGTGTACTTTGGCTCTGCAGGGGCTGCATTCCTTCTTGACTCTTGGCATGTGGGTGAGGCTCCTTTCTGTGCATCTCAGAAAGAGAAAATGGGAGAGAAAAGGAGGATTTGGCCCTTTTACTCTTCGCGCTTCTCACTCAGGCTGAATTTCTGTTGAACACAAGGAATTGCAAGCACTCAGACCCTTGCAGAATTTGGCCCATTAATTTCAGTGAGCTTTGGCAATGGAAGAACTTCATCCTTTGGCTCAAACATAGCCAGACCCACAGGCTATGTCTACACTTGTTAATTTAAATAGACTTTAACTAAGTCAACTTAGTATGTCTACACTTAAAATTAAAGTCGACTTAAAGGGGAATTTACAAAGTCGACCTAGAGCATCCACACTGGATGCTCTAGGTCGACTTTGTGGGGCTAGGGGGACCTTGGTCAGGTCCACGGTGGCGGGGGGGGCACCCCTTGTGTGCAATGGGGCAAAGGGAGACAGGGACCCTGGCAAGGCATGTGGGCACGGTGTGACACTGTCTGGATTTAGGGAAGCATTTATGATATTTTCTATGGATATCTCATAAATGCTATAATCCATAGGAACTATGTCATGTTTGGTATCAATAGAAAGGTAGTTATTTGCTGGGAATGATTATATAGTTTATGTCTAGGAATTGTATTTATATTAGAAGTTATTTAGTTAGGAATTTGATGTTATATCTATACTTTAACTTGTGTCATTCTGGAGGAATGCCTGAGACAGGAGGGTGTGAACAACCATTGTCTCCTTAATGGCTCATCAGGTTTCTCCCTTTGGCCCATTGTAGGTGGGAGCTTCCTTAACATTACAACCATTGTCTCCTTAATGTTAAGGAAGCTCCCATCTACAATGGGCCAAAGAGAGAAACCTGATGAGCCATGAAGGAGGCAGTGGTTGTTCACACCCTTCTGTCTAAGGCATTCCTCCAGAATGACACAAGTTAAAGTATAGATATAACACCAAATTCCTAACTTCTAATTGAAATAGAATTCCTAGACATAAACTATATAATCATACCCAGCAAATTACTACCTTTTTATCGATACCAAACATGACATAGTTCCTATGGATTATAGTATTTATGAGATGTCCATAGAAAATTCCCTAAATCCAGACAGCATCACACAGGGCTCTGCCCTTCCCTTTGGGGGGCATGCCAAGCTCCCCCTGTGCCCCCCCCCCAGCAGGGAGGGCATTGGTGTAGTCCTGGGGTAGGTCTAAGTCGACTTACGGCTACCCCACATCTACACTGGCTTAATTCGACTTTAAAAAGTCGAATTAAGCCTTAAATCTAGTGGAAAGGAGGTTTAATAAAGTCGACTTTATTTTCCTTAAGTTGACTTAAGCAAGCTGCTTAAGTCGACTTAAGGAAACTGTAGTGTAGACGCAGCGTAAATTAAGTCGACTTAAGCAAGCTTAAGTCGACTTAATTTACAAGTGTAAATGTAGCCACATTGACTTACATCTTCTTAGAGAGAATGCTGATATATGAAGTCATAGGGGGTTGCAGAATTCAGAAAAGCAGTGAAGTGTGCCCTTGTGGTGCTAAAAGTAGATCCCAAGTTTTTCAGAAATGACTGGCAATTTGGGGTGTCTCCATTTTTGGGTGTCCAACTTTAAGGTACTTTTAAGGGCCCTGATTTTCAGAAATGGGTGCTTTATACCTCTGAACATCAGGCATCTTTACGTGCATCTTAGGTTAGTTACCACCACCACAACAATATAAATTTGACTTGTGTAGTCAGCTGTATCTCTATTGCTGATCTAATTTTACTTGTCTCAGCCATGAAAGATTTCTGCTGAATTTGAGACCTACCATGGAGAGCAGTTTGCTTAGGAAAATTCATGTTATAACGGAAATGGGGTTTGTGCCACAATCTTTGGATCTGAAATTCAGCACCATCCTCTGTCCCAGATTCAGGATTCTGTGGATGTCTTGGTTTTGGATCATTCGGTGTGTCTTTCTTCCCCATCCCCACATATTAATCTAAGACTGGGCCATCCAAGTTATTAGTCCACCCAGAAGACAACCTTTAGAGAATTCTGATGCAGAAGCTAATGTATGGTCTACAAGTGACATTCAGATGTACAGATTCCTATAAACTAATTAATTGCTATAATGGGTCTGAGAGGACTGGTGGGGGCTGTGAGCAGAATATCTGAGGAAAAGCTACATGTTTATGCTCACTCCACTCTCTATGACCGTCTTACAAACAGCCAGAAGTGGCTGGAGTAGCAACTGCAGGAGGACTGTGATTCATTACCGTAACCCCATCCCTGTCCACAGATGCCACAACTCACACTTACTTCAGATGGGTAGAACTCAGTTACTCAGGTCCTATCCAGGTGACGTTAATTTCACCCTCAGCCTACATAGGGTTTCTTATTACTATCTGTGCTGTTTTAGTGTAAGCAAGATGGAGACTGAGAAATGTCCCTCTTACTTATTTGACCTTTATATGTCAATTTTCCTGTAGCATTGAATGTGTATGAAAGAGAAAGTACTTCCAGTTTAATTTTAAAAAATATTGAGGGGTTTTTTTGCCCAGTTGCACACAGAAGTCTGTTTTTTAATAAATGTGAGTAGCATGATATTTCATGTCTAGAATATCTACAATTTATCAAATTCTTGTTTTGTGAAGGTTATGCAACCCGGCGTAAAGGTGCTTCAGGTGCAAGTCATGTGGCCTGTTCTTGCAAGATCTTCGCTATGCCAGTGATTATTTCATTTCTATTAGTTGTATAGCATTTGGAAAATTAAACTCTAGGGTACAATCCATGGACGTTAAGATGAGTTAGGCAAATACTAGGCTATGGGTGTATATTTCAATAGCAGTATTTTTACTGACGGTCTCCTAACAGAAGGAACCTTGACTTTAGCCGAGGTAGGCAGAGTGTGGAGAATGCGACCGAAGGTCAGGACGATTGGAGTCTATATCATGGCTTTTCTATTGATTTGGTTGATAGATTTTTAAGACCATCTAGGCTTATATCCAGAATAACAGAATATAGATGCTCACCCAATAATTTCTGCATCATCAAGATTATAATTTCTGTTTCAATGACAGCATCTTTTTCGAAGGCACCCCATCTTCCATTAAAGACTTCAAGTAATGGAGACTCTTTCATGCTCATTGGATTGATGCACTTGCTTTTCTCCCTGTCTCACTAACCATGAAAGGTGAAATTCTGGCTCTGCTGAAGTCAGTGACAAAATTTCCATTGGCTTCAATAAGATCAGAAGTTCACCCAGATTTCTTTAGTTCACCGCACTGCTAAGCCAATGAGGATCAAAAGCCAAAGGACTAATGAACCAGCCAGACTCATTTCCCTCTTTGGAAGCTGCAGGAGTTTTGCCTGGCTGCTGGTTGAACAACTTTTCCTTTTTTAAATCCGAGTCAACAGCAAAAGATAAAACTCTTTTCTTGGATAGGTTTGTTACCTCTTTGTCTTTGAGCTTTTCACATTGATATCATTTCGCTGACAAAATGTAAGAAATTTAGTAATCATTTTCAGAAGAAAATTGATTCCATTAGGGTTCAGTTGTCTTTGTCGCAGGAGTTAAAGTGCGGACACTGCCTGATTCATATATAAATTGTTTTGATAGTTTCTTTATTGTTCTTTACTTGAGTTTCTCGGGAGTACATTTGACTATCTATCACCTGACACTCTGCCTAACGTCACTTAGGGAAGAAGGTATTGATCCCATTGCATCAATCATTTATACGAACTAGAGCTTTGTCTTTGATTTGCACTATTAGTCTAACTACCCACAATACAATAATTGTGCATCCTCTTGAAAAAGATTGTCTAATGCTGTCTATTGTTCTCTAATGGCTAACTTTCTAGTCTAAGAAAAAATACTTTTTAAAAAAGAAAATGGCTGCTTAGTAGCTTTGGGCTTATTTATTTCAAACTCTCAGTTTGTCCACAGGTTGTTTTTGTGACAGTACTCTGTATTAGTCTTTTCAGCCTTGATCTCCCTTTATTTTCATCTTTCAGTCTAAGTCCCTCCCCACTCCTCTTTACTATCTCTCTATCCTCTTTTCTAGCCTTTGCCATAAAATGCCACTGTAAAGTTATTGGTTTATTCTTTCGCAATACCGAATACTGCAAGATTGCCTTCCTCATTATATTTTGAGCACGTTTGTGCTGGAAATGCCATGGGGTTGGCATTCACACTCTGTTTCAGCCATTTTGTATTCACGTCGTATCTGGGACAGAATCCAAATGGGATCCAATCTTTATTTCTGCATATATTCATAAAGAGAATAAAATTAGCACAAATCACATTTGTGTTTTCTAAGCAAACCAATGCCAAATAATTGTGAACTGTGAAACCAATCCCTAGAGGTCTGTGGAAAGTAAAAAAATGAGTTAAAAGAAATTATACTGGGGCTTAGTTCAGACAGTAGATTCAGGGGCCAGAGACAAGAGAAACAGAAACCAAGAAATTCATAGTTAAAGCTGGCGACATGTCGATAATTTATGGTTTTGTGGTAAAAATAAAGTTAATGTGCCATTCTTTTTTATTTCCTTTGTTATTGCGTTAGTCTGTGTGTAGTTTAAGCAAAGGGTTTTTGTAATGATCTTGAGGGTTCATTAAAAACCACGCCATTGAATGAGTGAGGAATAGAACTTTAATAACACAGACAGGAGGAATTCCCAGGTGTGCAGCTGGGAGCAGCCACGTTAGATCACCTGTAGGGCACGTCTCCCAATTCACACAGTACTGACCCATGCTGGGGAGTGTCTCTAAAATCACAACCTTCTACAAGCGTCTCTCTACAGTTTTCAGCCACATTCTGGCCTGGCCTGCATTCTTGTGAAGGGGACTAGAAAAGTACAGGATACACTCTGAAGGAACATGTTCATATCAGAGTCAACTCAGGTCATCAGCGCCTGCATCAGCCTTGCCTGGGTGTAGCCACACTACAAGACTCTGCCTGAGTTGGTGTGTCCACACACTCCTGTGTGATGCTAGGACTTCTGGAGGTACATCTCCTCATTCTTTGTCCTGCAGTTGGCTGAGTTCTTTCCCAGTGAAATGAGGCAGAGCCTGACACTCCTTTGGGGGCAGGGGGGAATCTGGAGAGGCACCAGAGGATTCGCTGCACCCTAGAGGTTTAGTTTCTGTCTGCTCTGCAAGGAGAGCAGGTTTCCAGCACGGACATAAACCGCACTTGGGCTTTAGGCTAGAAAAGGACAGCTAGCCTGGGTATAAAGCACCAGTATGCTCAGGGAACCATCGAACATTAGGGCTGGAAGGGACCTCATGAAGTCATCTAGTCCAACCCCTGCTAAAAGCAGGACCACTCCCACTAAATCATCCCAGCTAGGTGTTTGTCTAACCGGGCCTTCAATATCTCCAAAGATGGAGACTCCACCACCTCCCTAGGTAACCCATTCCAATGCTTCACCACCCTCCTAGTGAGAAAGCTTTTCCTAATATCCAACCTTGACCTCCTCAGCTGTAATTTGAAACCATTGCTCCTTCTTCTGTCCTCTGTTACCACCGAGAACAGCCTAGCTCCCTCCTCTTTGGAGCACCCCTTCAAGTAGTTGAAGGTTGCTATCAAATCCTCCCTCAGTCTTCTCTTATGCAAACCAAGTAAGCCTTGATCCTTCAATCTTTCTTCATACATCAGGTGCCCCAGCCCTCTAATCATTTTTGTTGCCCTCCGCTGGACTCTTTCTAATTTGTCTACATCCTTTCTGTAGTGGGGAGCCCAAAACTGGACCCAGTATTCCAGATGCGGCCTGACCAGTGCCGAGCAGAGGGGAATAATCACATCCCTCGATCTGCTGGCAACACTCCTACTGATGCAGCCCAATATGCCATTAGCCTTTTTGGCCACAAGAGCACACTGTTGGCTCATATCATAACCCCCAGGTCCTTTTCTACATTGCCGTACCTAGCTGATTAGTCCCCAGCCTGTAGCAGTAAATGGGATTTTTCTGTCCTAAGTGCAGGACTTTGCACTCGTCCTTGTTGAACCTCATGAGATTTCTTTTGGTCCAATGCTCCAATTTCTCTTGGTCTCTCTGAATCCTGTCTCTGCCCTCCAGCGTGTCTACCATTCCCTCCAGCTTGGTGTCATCCATGAACTTACTGAGCATGCAATCTATCCCATCATCCAGATCATTAATGAAGATGTTGAACAAAACCGGCCCCAGGACCGACCCCTGGGGCACTCCACTCGTTACCGGTTGCCAACTAGACATTGAGCCATTGATTCCTACCCACTGAGCCCAATGACCTAGCCAGTTTTCTATCCACCTTACAGTCCATTCATCCAACCCATACTTCCTTAACTTGCTGACAAGAATGCTGTGGGAAACCGCATCAAAAGCTTTGCTAAAGTCGAGATATATCACGTCAACGGGTATTTCCACATCAACAAATCCAGTCATCTCATCATAGAAGGCAATCACATTTGTCAGACATGATTTGCCCTTGGTGAATCCATGCTGACTGTTCCTGATCACCCTGTTTTCCTCCAAGTGTTTCAGAATGGATTCTTTGAGGACCTGCTCCATGATTTTTACAGGGATTGAGGTGAAGCTGATTGGTCTGTAGTTCCCCGGATCCTCTTTTTTCACTTTCTTAAAGATAGGTACTATATTTGCCTTTTTCCAATCATCCAGGACCTTCCATGACCGCCACAAGTTTTCAAAGATAATGGCCAGTAGCTCTGCAATCACATCAGCCAGCTCCCTCGGATGCAGTTCATCCGGCCCCATAGACTTGTGCACATCCAACTTCTCTAAGTAGTCCCTAACCTGACCTTCCGTCACTGAGGGCCGCCTCCTTCTCCCCATTCTTTGTTGCCCAGTGCACTAGTCTGGGAGCTGACTGTCTGTGAAGACAGAGGTAAAAAAAGCATTGAATACTTCAGCCTTTTCCACATCATCCGCCACTAGGTTGCCTGCCCCATTCAGTAAGGGACTTTCACCACCTCTGATCCTCTCCTTGTTACTGACATACTTGTAGAACCCCTTTCTGTTACCCTTCACATCCCTTGCTAGCTGCAACACCAATTGCCCTTTGGCCTTTCTGATTTTATCCCTGCAGTCCCGAGAAATATCTTTATATGTCTCCCTAGTCATCTGTCCAAGCTTCCACTTCTTGTAAGCTTCCCTTTTATGTTTCAGCTCCCCGCAGAGTTCCCTGCTAAGCCACGCTGGTCGCGGTCCACATTTGCTGTTCTTTCTGCACATCGGAAGGGTGTTCTGGGTGTGTATTGGAGCCAGGTTAGGAGCAAACCCAAATGAGAGCCTGAGTCAAGTGTGCCATGAAGACAAGCCCTGCAAGAACCACGTGTCTGAAAGTGTGAGGGTTTGGAGTTGCTCTCCAGTTCCAGGTGAGAGGTATGTGCACAAGACATCACTGGCATTCCATGTCTCCAAGGTTGTGGGATAGAAAGGGGGAGCAGCCTTGGAGAAAAGTGGGGCTGGCATACCAATCACCCAGCTCCTCACACTGGTCCCTGGAAATGGTACTGCAGCTACATGAATTGTCCTGGCTACAGAATTGAACAAGTCTCCTGCAGCATGAGACACCAGTTCTGTGCTGCGGGAGTGTTCCTCTGTGTGAGGGGAATCTGCAGCTCTCCATATAGGCTGGTTAGAATTCTGTCTTCTACTTCCAGAACTGAGTTACGCAGCTTAGTCGAGGTTTCAGTAGATCCAGGCTTGGACTGAGTTTTAGGAGAAGGTGCAGTTTGCTTAGATTTTGCTCCAGACTTTTCTGTCTCACGTGACTCAGCTGTATGAAGGAACATATCTCTACCTACACTTACTGTGTATTATTGCTAATAATACTTAGCACTTCTGTAGTGTTTTCCTCACCTTCAGCAGGCACTGTCATCTGAAGTATCACACTTCTTCTCTAGTTTTTCAGTTTACTTTGCCATTTGCTGGCCCTTTGTGAGCCTTTTTTCGCTCTTTCTCCTGCATAGCCAGTCAGGATCCAGTGGATTGAAAGCTAACTAACGGGTAGATCACAAATGTCACTGTAAACAGGGAATCATTATTGAATGAGTGTGCTTCTAATGGTTCTAAGAGATCTGTTCTTAGCCCCATGCTATGTAATGTTCTTATCAATGACTTGGAGGAAAACATACAAATGTCACTGAGGTTTTCAGATGACGCTTGGGAAATGGTATGTCATGAAGAGGACAGCTCGCTGATACAGAGCGATCAGTATCATTTGTTAAATTGAATGCAAGCAAACAATATGAATTTTAATCTGGCTAAGTATAAATGTCTACATCTAGGAACAAAGATTGGACGCCATACCTACACAATGGGGGACTCTATCCAGGGAAGTAGTGACTGCAAAAGGTTTGTGAGTCATGAGGGATAATTGACCATGAACATGAGCTCCCAGTTTGATGCTGTTGTCAAAAGGATGAATGCAATTCTTGGATGTATAAGTGGGACTCTCCTATAAGAATACTGTGTTTGTTTTTCCTGTGTATTTGGCACTGGTGCGATTGCTATCGGAATACTGTGTCGAGTCTGGTGTCCACCATGTAAGATGGATGTTGATATATTGGAGGGCACTCAAAGAGCCACGAGAATGATGAAAGGATTAGAAAACATGCCTTATAGTGCTAGAGTGAAAGGTCTCAATCTATTTAATTTAACTAAGAGACGGTTAAGGAGTGACTTGAGTGCAGTCTGTTGGTATCTACATGGGGAATGAATGTTTAATAATGTTTTCTTCGGTCTACAAAGACGGGTGTAACACCATCCAGTGGCTGGAAGGTGAAGTTAGACAAATTGAGACTGGAAATAAGGCGAAAAGTTTTAACAGTAAGAGAAAGTAATCATTGGACCAATTGGACCACTAAAGATTGTGGTGGATTCTCCGTCCTTGACCATTTTAAATCACGATTGGATGTTTTCCTAGAGACCAGTTCTAGGAATTGTTTTGGGGAACTTCTCTGGCCTGTGTTAGGAAGGAGGTGAGACTAAATGATGACAAGGTTCCTTTCTGTCTTTGTAATCTATGAATTTAAAAACAGCTTGTTTTGGTCTTTTACATGGGAAAAAGGTAGATATTTTCTTTTTAAACAAATTAGAAAATGTCATTGTAAAACCTCCAGAACTGGCAGAGGAAGTCAGAGACAGGTACAAGGCCAGGAACTACTTGAAGCTAACTTTGGTAATTAACGAGATCCCCATATTATAGAATCATGGAATCATATGGCAGGAAGGGACCTCATGAGGTCATCTAGTCCAACCCCGGCTAAAAGCCGGGCCACTCCCGCTAAATCATCCCAGCCAGGGTTTTGTCATGGTGTTCCTTTAATTACTCTTCATGGGGGACGTAAATTTAGTTTAATTATTCTTCCTGTTGTGCAGGCTGGGAACTAGATACAGAGAGGTTAAGTGATTTGCCCAACACTGAAGCAGAGTCAATGATCAGAAATATGTGACTTCCTGAGTTCTATGTTCAGACCACGAGAACAGGTTTCTCACTCTTCTTTCAAGCTGAAGCCATTTTTCATGTGTATTGTAGTCTGAGCACAAAGCATGTATCAAAAACAATGAGAGTCCTGTGGCACCTTAAAGACTAACACATTTCTTTGGGCATAAGCGTTTGTGGGTTGCAACCTGCTTCATCAGATGCATCTGACAAGGTGGATTGTAGCCCATGAGAGCTTATACCCAAAGAAACGTGTTAGTCTTTAAGGTGCTCCAGGACTTTCATTGTTTTTGCTATATACAGACTAACATGGCCACCCCTCTGGAACTTATCAAGCATGTATCAGATACCCAGAAACATCACCTTTTTTTTCTTTTCCCCTTTCTGGTGTAATTTCAGATGACTATACTGGGATACGTCTTTTTCACTGACTTTTTATATTGTGTTTCTTGTCATTGCCTATTACGAAGACGTAGGTATGAAAACAGAAGCATTTTCTATTGTATTCAGCCTCTTTCTCTTCTTTTGCCTGACTCATTTACTGATGTCATAAGCAATTGTTTGTGTCACTGCAATTTGCTTCCATGGAAATTATTATTACAAATACAACCATATGTGTGTATGCTGTGTGGTTCCACTCACCACAATGACTATTTACACAATGTAGAATTATCAGACCCCTACCCAGATGTGCCGTGTATCTGTTCTGGCACCGTACTCAGGGCTTTCTTCTTCTTGCTTTGAGTATATTAGACAGCCTGACTCATTCGCATATGATGGGTGTTAAAATCATTAAATAGCTTTAAGAGTAAATGATCACTCCGAGGAAAGAGCCTGTTCTCATCTCATTCACAGTGGTTTAAATGTATCAGCCCTGACTTTCCATTATGAATCAATGTGTTTATATTGACATAGGGCGACACACACCCATTAGCTTGAAAGATGGCCTTCTTGATTGACACTAAGGCCATGTACACACGACAGGAATAATCGCGCAACAAGCCCGTTGCGCTTTAAAAGTCACCTGGTTTTTGTAGCGCAGGATCGTGTACACACTCTGCCGCTTGTGACGGAACAGAGCCCCCCCTCCCCTGCAATTCACGATTTCACAAGAAACCCAATTGAATTGTGGGAACCTATCCCACAGTTCCATCCATCCTGATTTGGCGCTGAGAATCCTGGGTAGAAGGAGAGTAGCGCTGAGCGCCATGGGTAAAGTCTTGGTTTCCCATGGTGCATTCTGTTCCCCTTGTGTCACGAAAGTTGCTACTAGCAACTCGCGCCCATTTTCAACAGCAGCGCATTGCTTCCCGGAACTCCTTTTTGCAGCAACATGGATCCAGCTCTGATCTCAACTGTCGCCTTCAGCATAATGAATACATCTAGGCTGGTGGCACAGTATGCGTTCAGCTCTGAATCAGACCAGGATTCGGATGACCCGGGGCTGGTGACTGCCATGCAGAACAACAGCACCACATTGCTGAGCTCCTTCACAGAGCATCTGCACACGGTGCACCGCCGGTTCTGGTCACGAGAGACAAGCACCGAGTGGTGGGACCACATTGTTTTGCAGGTGTGGGATGATGACCAGTGGCTACAGAACTTTCGAATGCAGAAAGCCACATTCATGGAACTGTGTGAGGAGCTAGCCCCTGCCCTGTGATGCAAGGACACCAAAATGAGAGCCGCCCTCACTGTGGAGAAGCGCGTCGCAATCGCGCTGTGGAAAATGGCGACTCCAGACTGCTACCGCTCGGTCACGAATCAGTTTGGAGTCAGCAGGTCGACCGTCAGGTTAGCACTTTCACAAGTGTGCAGAGCCATTAATCATGTCCTGCTCCGGAGGACAGTGATGTTGGGCAACGTGCAGGAGATCGTCGATGGATTCGCGGCCATGGGATTCCCGAACTGTGGAGGGGCAATAGGCGGCATGCATATCCCTATTCTCGCTCCAGAGCATCTTGCGACTGAGTATATTAATAGGAAGGGCTACTTCTCCATGGTGCTTCAGGCACTCGTGGATCACAGGGGGCGTTTCACGGACATAAATGCAGGGTAGTCGGGTAAGGTGCATGATGCTTGCATTTTCCGGAACACGGGCCTGTACCGGAAGTTGCAGGCAGGGACCTTCTTCCCCAATGATAAAATTACTGTTGGGGATGTGGAGATGCCCATAGTCATCATAGGAGACCCAGCCTACCCACTGATGCCTTGGCTCATGAAGCCCTATACTGGAAATTTGGATCCCAGCAAGGAGCGCTTCAATTACCGGTTAAGCCAGTGCCCAATGACCATAGAGAGCGCCTTTGGGCGCTTAAAAGGCCGCTGGTGCTGTTTGTACGGGAGGCTAGACTTGAATGAGGACAACATTCCAGCTGTCATTGCGGCGTGCTGCGTCCTGCATAACCTCTGTGAAAATAGGGGAGAGAAATTTCCCCCTTTATGGGACGTGGAGGCTGGGTTTCCTCTTTGTTTTCCCGTCATATGCTGTGATTGCTGAGCAGCTCCAGCGTCCAGAGTCACTCTGATAAAACTCACTTTGCTGTGTTTGTTTAGTGAGTTTCTGTCCGCTGACATTTCTCATTTCTCTGGACACTATGTGATCTAATTTCAACTTCTTAACAATTGTTCTCATCATATTAGCAGTTTTAGGTATCTGAACAGTTTTCTTCCAGCATTGTTGTTCTCTTCATTAGAAGAAGTATGTTGTGTTGGACTTTGAGTTAATCATCGTACTGCACTTTTAGAGGAGTGGGATTTGGAAAGAAAGAATTATGATGTCTGAAGAGCAAAATGTACTTTAATGTCACATTAAAAACACAGTTTAGGAACAAATGGAGGGAATGCTTTGAATTAAAATATACAGCATGATCTAGCATGCCTGGATAGCGTAAGTAACAAACAGAATATTGAAAATGCTCTATTCTTAAAACAATCTACTCTTTCTTACCAATTTATTAAAATCAAGAGTGCAAACAAGTCCCAAAGGATAGATATATAATATTCCTGTCTAGCATTGCCCTTCTATTCATTATTAGACTGGAACTTAAGGGTTCCTTTTATCTTGGTCTCTTAGGACTTCCTTTAGCACCCACTATGGTAGTATCAAAGAGCTATATGGTTTAATCAAAGAAGCACAGTCTTTCTGCATTTGCAGTGACACTAATCCATCTGTATGAAAGAGCAGCAATCTCCCAGAGAAAGTGGCTTGATGTTTTTTTAAGACTCTCATGCCGTATTACTACAGTTCGGAGTTTTTAATATCTCTAAACAATTCCCTGGCTTGCCTTTTCTCAGATTGGTTTTTCCTCTAACGTCCAAATGCTCTTCCCTGATTTACTGAACCTCCATAAAGCCCAAAAAAATGGCAGGAGAGCGTTAGATGAGAGAAGACCCAGGGAATGCTGAAGCTGAAGACATTGGACTTACATGAGTGACAGTGAGGGCAGAATTTTACTCTGGTTCTATTTTCTGTGACCATTAGTTTAGAAGAAAGAGAAAATACTAAAATCCCGATGGTAATCTCATCTGAATTATTTTATATTAATAACAAAGACAATGAAATCTTCAGATCCGTTCCATTTCTCCCACCTGGAGCTGACAAGGAGCATTGATTATTTAGCAACTCACCAAATACAATATAGTTTGATGTGAAAATGTAATTAAATATTTTCCCAATAATGGCTTCCTTGGCCCAAGTCACATTGAAGACGACACTGAAAAGACAGTGGTTCCAGAAGGAAAACAATGGAACCTCGCCTTATTTCAATAGCATCGATCCATTTCCTCCCTTAATAAATGATTCCCAAAGCTGATGTGCATAATTTGCATAAAAATCAGCTCTCTCTTTTTGCCTGTGGGAGCCATGCCTGTAATAAACAACCTGAAGATGAGCAGCTTGTCTCCCCATTACAACAGCAAACATTCAAGAGGCAGACTGCGGATAATATTTACAACTGGGGTGATTGTGGGTCTCTGTTTCTGGCAGAAATTTTTTTAAAACCCCCAAAACAAACCTTAGTGAATTATTTATCCATCCAAGGTTAGCATCTGTAGCACAGATGAGTGTGCCCTCACTCCTCAGATTGAGTGACCAGTGCAGTAATGGGGATGTGCAACCTGTGTGCAGATAATCAGGGAGCAATGTGACAAATGCCGAGTGATAATCTGCACTCCCCCCTTGCTGTCAGACTCTGTCATAAAAATGTGGAGAAGGGATTTTAGAAATGCTCTGCAGCCATGAAACTTAATCAGCCCTGTGTAAATATTTATGGAGAGTCTAGGAAGTGTTTGAAGAACCTCGGTGGCAAAAAGGGGAAAGTCTCTGAGCCTGGACCAAAGGAATGCTTGGCGTCTATGGCACCATGTCCTCTGACATTTTGGTCACACCAAAGCGACTCCTCAGGAGTTTAAGCTGCTTGAGGTTGGCCAGTCCCTGATCCTCAGTCTAGGCCAGGTACCAGCAGGTCACCTAACTCCATACATGTGCAAAGCCAGCCTCCTAGGAGAGCAGGGATTAGGACTCAGGAGTTCCTAGTTCTCAACCCTATGTTCATGTCCCTAGACAACAACTGCCCTTCTAAGAGAGTCGTGCGTGACCAAAAGGCATCTCTCTCGGTGCCCTCATGCTGACTCTTCCCCTTCCAGCAGCTGTCTTTAGCTTGCTGTGGCTTCATATTCTACAGGTTTGCACATTCTTACAGCTCCCGCTGCCCCCAGGTGACATAGAGGGGAATATACGAACCCTTTCTTCTCTCAGTAATATCTTGCCTCCTATGAATGGTACCTGCTCCGAAAGCAGTGTACTTTTCTGAATAATAATTTTTAATCATCAAAGATTTCCCTCATTACTAGTATTTAATTACATTTATGGTAAATACTGTGAGCAATTTTCCAGTTCATTAGACAAATTCTTTGTTGTGGCTGGCTTTTTTTTTTTCCTCCTGTTTATCTGATTTTTTTTAAAGAAAGCCAAGCAATATCTAAAACTGGGGAGGATTCGCATAAGCGCTATTATCAACCCACAGTCACAGAGGGCTGAAAACATCCATCAACCATTCTATAATCTTAAATAGATACCTCTGCAAGCACTTGAATTAGAGAAATCCATGTGACGATGCAATCAAATTGAAGGTGCAGCAGAGAGAAATAAGGAATGTGAATAACGAATTCATCCGATCTTAGTAAAAGATTCATCAAGAGTTGACATTAAAAAAATTAGAATGTATAGAAACCGAAGTGTGCAGCTGTGACAATATAAATACATGGGACTGAACGGACAGTACTAGAGATGCCACACAGGACGTATGCTCCAAATCTGAAACAATATTCATTGGGAACAGAAATGATGTTACATTCAAGTGCACATTGGCAGAAAATGACAGAGAGAACACGTCACATCATTGTTCTTTCTACGCAGCTTCCTAATCTTTCCAAGAAGAAAAACAACAACGAAGTCCATTAGTGCAGGGAAATATGTTATCTGACTGCAAGTGTAGCTAAAAGGTCTTCAGTCTATACCACAACAAGAACATCTGTTTATGGCCAGAAATGAGGGAAATAATTATTTGAAGGCTTCATGCCAAAAACAGAACAATAACTAATCCTCAGGGATTTTAACTCAGATAAAGAAGTGAATGTAGGATGTTTCTCCTTAGTTAGCATGGAATCCGTGGCACAAGCAGAGGCTGAGTGCAGTGAGCAACATCGAGGTTAGATTTTGATAGGGTTATTAGGTGTGATCTATTTCTAAGCTTTGCGTTTGATGTGGCTGTGTGCAGCTTCCTGTAACTGATTATTATGGTGAGTATGGGAGCCTCACCTTAGCTAGCAATAATTACTTTTCAAAATAATAACTGGTTGTAGATGAAGAATTTGAACGGTGTCAAGTTCAGATAATGAGTCTTTTTGGGTAGCTTTTGTATTGAATTCACCAGAGTACGGTCCAAGTGAAACCAGTTCAGTTACCGATCACTGACCACCATCAGGGACGAAATAAATCGTGATGACTACTCTTAAAGGTTGTTGTTCTCGTTGGGGAAATAATTTTTGTGCTGGAAGTAATTTAAGCCCCTGGCAGGCAACAATATCTTGGACATTTAGCTGAGGGTCTTAGAGAATTGTAGCAGTGAAAATTAACAGAACATAAATTCTAGAAGTTAAGAAAACAGAATCCAGTAGCCATGATAGCATAAAGCCCATGTTATGTTCAAACTTACGGCATCATTGAGAGGATACTGAAAACAATGACCTAGATTATATTTTGGAGCATTTAAGATTATTTTCTGTCATATATTGTATTCCTATTTCTTCAGATAGCACACGAGTGATGTTCCAAAACTGGGATAATTTCAGAAAGCACAGAAAATTAGAGTGGCGACCAAAAAAAGCCTAAATAGAACTGGGTTGGACAGATCTCTTGCTTGATGCAAAGCTGAGGAGCTGGTCTTATGAAATGATAGCTGAGTCATCACTATTCTAAAATATGCATGTATGGGTATACGCTTTTATATTTTATATACCTAGATTAGAGAACCAGTGAGCTGCTCATCCTAATTATGAGCTAGGCCAATTTAATTCTTCATGTTGTTTTTTTATAAATTTGGATCTAATGTAACCTCACTCTGCCCTGTGGGCATTTATTTTGGCCTCTCAGAGAACAAGAGACACAAGAAACTAACAGGTTTAAGCACCTGAACTGATTTGTGGACTCACTGAGCAGACACAGCAAAAGCTGGTTTCCGTCCTGAGAAACAAGTAGCTGGAAAACTGCAGCATTTGGCTTTTGGAGCCAGGAAAGAAAGACGGATTGTCTAGTGGCAGAGGAGTGTGAGGGAGTCAGAGCTGAACAGAGAAGAAATGAAATACACTCGCTAATGGCAGAGCACTGAGAGTAGAGATTTGGGATGAAAAACTAACACAGAAGGTTCCCTAAAGAGATTATCTGGAAAATGTACCATGACTGTTTCTGGTAAAGATAAGAAGGGACTTGAAAGTAGGAGCTGACCAGAGGACAACAATCCCTTTTCATGCCAAGTTTCAAGGTTTCCAAATTTGTTTTTGTTCCACATTGGAATAAAAACAAAACCTTTCTACAAAAATGGAGATATGTGTCTGTAGCCGAGTGCTATGGGTACTGGCCTGCAATGTGTGAGATCCAGTGTGAAATCTCTTTTCTGCCTGACAGAGGAGATGTTTTTCCATTCCAAATCAAATAGAGCAGGGACTTGAATCTTAGGCTCATGTATCCCAAGCCAGTATCTTAATTTCCCAGCTATAGAGTGTCTCTCATTCTCCTGGTCGTGACCCAAGAACATTCCTGATGATAAGACACTCCTATTTCGTGTACTGTACACTTCTGCAGTTAAATTCCACTTCCCTGCCCGTGGTGCCATGTAAAAGGCCAGTACAAAGCTCTACAACACTTATGCAAACAGAATGGTGTCCTTGACCTAGCATTCTGTGCAGGATGAATTTCAGCCATTACAACAATCCTATAAGAAAGAGACGTCATTAAATTGTTACCAGATTTGTACGAAAAAAGAAAGGGTAACGATGCTCAATTTACAAATATCAATGGCAGCACTGTAGCTAATCCCAAAGAGTTGAAGGAACATATGACGAAGTGCTGAGTCATAACACTTCAATGACCATATATTTATGCTGAATAGCAGATTTTTACCCACTTCTGGTCTTTAAGGACCTGATCGGATAGGTATGTGCTTTGGGTGCTCAACATCTCTCGGGATTAGGCACTAAAGGAGAGATAAAGACCCTAGTCCTGCTTACTGAGGCTAGATTTGTACTGAAGGTCTATTAAGATGTTTTCTGGGAATGTTGTTTCAAAGATACCCCTCCCCAATAAAGTATTGTTTAATTGACACAGTATTAGGGAAGATAGAGAGAGGGAAACTAATGCTGTGTGTCTTGGGGAGGTATTATGGCGATCCATAATTAGAACCCAAAGAAATTTAATTAACTGATTCTAAGTTTAAACTAATCTATTTTTCTCTTGCAGTGAATGATTTTTTTGTTTACTGTGTATGTCATTAACAAATAATTTACTGCACCAGAAAGAAAAGCCATTTGATAAAAAGTTTTCTTCAATGAAGCATCCCTGAAATTCTGTTAAATGTTGTTTATCTTGATCTTCTCCTGAACCTTCTGAGAGAAGTGCTAGAATTTTTTTTGCTAAATTGGTGGCACAGAACAGCCCTGGAGAATGTGCCAAATGCCAGCTATGAAGGGATACTCCTACACTAAGCACTAGTCTTCTAGGCCGGGATTCAGGAAAGCCTCAAGTGAACATTTAAGCATAAAGCATAGGGAGGTTGTGAAATCTCCATTATTGGAGGTTTTAGAGAGTAGACTGGACAGACACATGTCAAGGATGTTCTAGGTAATGCCTCATCCTGCCTTGAGTATAAGACTACAAGATCCCCTCCAGTCCTGTGATTTTATGAGTCCAAGAAAGCATAAAGTTGTATCTTGGGTCCTTGGTTACTTTTGGTTACTTTTAGGGCTTGTCTACATGAATATTTAGTTTGCGGACGTTGGGGTGTGAATATACTTTGCACTAGCCTGTTGTAGATTAACTGTCCATGTGGACCCTGCTGACATGCATTAACAGTTCCTTCGCATGCTTTGATCTAGTCCATTTCAAAGAAAATCAATGAAAATTTATTATGAGAGCTGTTTTCCTTTAGTGCAAATAAGTGTCAGCAAATCTTTACTAAGCTATAAAGATTGAGATGGAGTTAAAGAAAAATGTATCAACTTGTAAGGAGAAAATAATATTTATCCCAAGGAAGTCTGTTACTTTATTTTCTTTCAGTAGTAGAGCACCAATGGCAAACCTTTCGGAAAGGCATACCATCCCCACCAATGCCCTGTCCTGCAAGACAGAGGTTCATACTTAGCCTTAGCTTCCCGTTGACTCTGCCTCCCGGCACATCTCTGATGTGCAGCTTCCCAAACTCTGCTGTAAATAATTCATGCATTCTCAACAGAATACAAACAAAACCGTTACGCTAGCTTCAGAACACAAGGGAGCAGGCTTAAAAGATCAAAGAATTGTGGTGTTTGTCACTCACCCACTTCCATCCAAAAGAAGAATGGCACAGAATAGAATTTCCTCTGTTGATATCTAAACAATTATTTTGGGAAATAATGACAAGTCATTGATCTGTAATTGACGAAAGTCCTCAGAATCTAGCTTATTACCTTTGATATTAACTATTAGTGAAATCTGTGATAGGTATGAAGTCTTCGTTTAAAGTTTTGGAAGCAATTTTTAAATTATATGCAGAATTCATTAATGAAATATGAATTATATTATGCAATAGTGGTGTGCTTAAATGATTGTAGCTAAAGGAATTAGTCAGAACCCTGTCACTTCATGGGTAGTAAAGGATGCAGCAGGAAAATAACTTTGACGGTTTCAACTCAGAAACTGATTTTTATTTTTTATTTTTAAATTAACCTAATTTCTAGGCACTGAATGATGCTGGCTGGTTTTCCACAGTGGTTAGTGCCACTACCATGAAGGGTTTTGTATTGTGCAAAATGAACTTGGGTGGAAAGTCTCCTGTGCTGTCTTGACAGAAATCGTAAGAGCTCTGTGTAAGCTCCAGTGGCGTACCAAGGGTCTCCAGCACCCAGGCCCAGGTCAAGCCTACATTTGTCCTCCCACCTCATGACCCCTGCACAGGGCAGGAGGTGTCTCAGTGCCACCCCCCCAACTGCCCAGGGAGAGCGGTCTGGAGGGTTGTTAGGTGTGGGTAGAAGTATGGAACAGGTTTTTTAGAGGAAGAGGGATAGTTAGGAAGTTGGGAAGCCTCCCCTTGCATATCCTGGCTGACCCCAGCCTCTTCCATTCAGCCAGGCACATCTACTCCTGTCCCCATGTGTCCCTGCACCTCCCTCCCCTTCCCCATGTGTCTGTACACCCCCTCTCTATAACCCTTCCTTCCCCCATCCCCATGTGTCCGTACATCCTCCTCCCCATCCCCATTTGTCTGTGCACCACCTGTCCCCATGTGTACCCTGCAGAGTTAATGGTCTTTGGTACAAGTTCATGCACAGACAAAACACTGTATTTCCTGTCAGTTGACTAGAAGTATGGAGTCCCAAAAGGGAGCACCAAGAAATGGAGCAAGAAAAAACTAATACAGCCTGCAAGCATTTTAATAACTAAGAACAATGCTCCCTCTTTTTTTTACAGCTTTTCTTTCCACTGGCTCATATCCTTGGCTATGTCTACACTACAAAAAGTTAGGTCGACTTTGTTAAGTCGACTTAATAAGGTCAACTTTAAGTCGACCTTTTTAAGTCGACTTTACAAACTGGTGTCCATGGACGTAGACTTAGTCCACTTTGTTAAGTCATAGAATCATAGAATCATAGGATTGAAAGGGACCTCACGAGGTCATCTAGTCCAACCCCCTGCTAAAAAGCAGGACCACTCCCCCTAAATCACCCCAGCCAGGGTTTTGTCTAACCGAGCCTTAAAAATCTCCAAAGATGGAGATTCTACCACCTCCCTAGGTAGCCGATTCCAATGCTTCCCCACCCTCCTAGTGAGAAATCTTTTCCTAATATCCAACCTTGACCTCCCCAGCTGTAATTTGAAACCATTGCTCCTTGTTCTGTCCTCTGTTACCACCGAGAACAGCCTACCTCCCTCCTCTTTGGAGCAACCCTTCAAGTAGTTGAAGGTTGCTATCAAATCTCCCCTCAGTCTTCTCTTCTGTAGATTAAATAAGCCTAGTTCCTTCAGTCTCTCCTCATAAGTCATATGCCCCAGCCCCCTAATCATTTTTGCTGCCCTCCGCTGGACTCTTTCTAATTTGTCCACATCCTTTCTGTAGTGGGGAGCCCAAAACTGGACACAGTATTCCAGATGCGGCCTGACCAGTGTCGAATAGAGGGGAATTATCACATCCCTCGATCTGCTGGCAATACCCCTACTGATGCAGCCTAATATGCCATTGGCCTTTTTCGCAACAAGGGCACACTGTTGACTCGTATTCATCTTCCCGTCCACCATAACCCCCAGGTCCTTTTCTATAGCGCTGCTACTTAGCCGATTGGTCCCCAGTCTGTAGCAGTGCATGGGATTTTCCATCCTAAGTGCAGGACTTTCCACTTGTCTTTGTTGAACCTCATGAGGTTTCTTTCGGCCCAGTGTTCCACTTTGTCCAAGTCTCCCTGGATCCTGTCCCTGCCCTCCAGAGTATCTACCATTCCCCCCAGCTTGGTGTCATCCGCAAACTTACTAAGCATGCAGTCTATTCCATCATCAAGATCATTAATGAAGATGTTGAATAGAACTGGCCCTAGGATCGACCCCTGGGGCACTCCACTCGTTACCAGTTGCCAACCAGACATCGAGCCATTGATTCCTACCCACTGAGCCCGTTGATCTAACCAGTTTTCGATCCACCTTATGGTCCACTTATCCAACCCATACTTCCTTAACTTGCCAATGAGAATGCTGTGGGAAACCATATCAAAAGCCTTGCTAAAGTCAAGGTATACCACGTCAATGGCTCTTCCCGCATCCACAAATCCAGTCATCTCATCATAGAAGGAAATCAGATTGGTCAGGCACGATTTGCCCTTGGTGAATCCATGTTGACTGTTCCTGATCACTCTATTTTCCTCCAAGTGTTTCAGGATGGATTCCTTGAGGACCTGCTCCATGATTTTCCCAGGGATTGAGGTGAGGCTGACCGGTCTGTAGTTCCCCGTAGCCTCCCTTTTCCCTTTCTTAAAGAGAGGTACTATATTTGCCTTTTCCAATCCTCCTTGACCGCCCCCGTTCGCCACGTGTTCTCAAAGATAATGGCCAGCAGCTCTGCAATCACTTCCCTCAACTCCCTGAGCACCCTCGGATGCAGTTCATGCGGCCCCATGGACTTGTGCACATCCAATTTCATTAAGTGTTCCCTAACCTGACTTTCCATCACCGAGGGCCACTCTTCTCTCCATTCCATGTTACCCCGTGTAGTAGCCTGGGAGCTGGCCCGCCCTGTGAAGACTGAAGTAAAAAAAGCATTGAGTACTTCAGCCTTTTCTGCATCATCCTCCACGAGGATGCCTGCCCCATTCAGTAGGGGACCTACACCACCTCTGATCCTTTTCTTGTTGCTGATATACTCATAGAACCCCTTTCTGTTATCCTTCACATCTCTTGCTAGCTGCAACTCCAGTTGTCCTTTGGCCTTTCTGATTTGATCCCTGCAGTCCCGAGCAATATCTTTATACGCCTCCCTGTCATCTGCCCTAAGGTCGACTTAATGAAGTGGACTTAAGCGTCCACATTGTGCTTATGTCGACCTAAAGGAGGGTTAGGTCGACCTAAGGATGGTTACGTCGACCTAACCGACAGGTCTTACTAAGTCAACCTAAGCTTGGCATCTGACGAAGTGGGTTATAGCCCACGAAAGCTTATGCCCAAAGAAATCTGTTAGTCTATAAGGTGCCACAGGTCTCTCGTTGTTTTTGCCCAGAGTTTAGGGCTCTTGGTGGGTTAGCAGTTCAATGAATTTCCTTCCATTTTGTTAGAAGCACAATGCACCTCTGCGCTCCAGTACTAATGACTTTTTTTTGTCCCTGTTAACGGTAGCTGTTCTAATACGCCAAGTTTAAAAGAAACCATAATTTTGTGTTTCTCAGCACAACTGGAAATTGGAGAGTGAGTTAATTGTTTACCCTTCCAGCCCTGATTCCAACATTAATTCAGCTCCTGAACTTCATAGCCAAATTGTTCCATTGCTATAATTATGTGTACAGTTCTAGCTACTGGTAGGTATAGAGGAGGAGAATGCTGAGAAGGCGAGCTGGATTTTAGAGGGTTTAATTATTTTTCTTTATGAGAAATTAGAATATAGTTCCACCAGATTTGCCATATGCACTTTGCATATTAAGTGGTTCACGAAGACTCTAGTTCTGGGTGTGTAATCAGCTCATTTACAGCAAGAAGGCGAATAGGGACGTCTGCTTTCCTCAGGTCTGGCTGATAAACTGTTTTCTCCTATTTGTAATAATTTTTATTTATTGAAAATTGTATTTGGTGGGGAATCAGATGTGGCTCTGTGCATCCAGTGTTTTGCAGCACATTACTATCTGAAGAACGGAGGCTTCATTTTGAAAACTGAACATGAGAATGAGTGATTTGTTTTCTTTTTGTCTACACCAGGGTATCCCAGATTATGTCTAGAACCGCTTCCCTGCTATGATGTAACTCTGCTTTGGTTAGTCATGGAAGAATTTTTCTGTGGAAGTGTGGCTAGGCACCTAGCAAACTGCCTTTTGTGTCCATCCCAACGTGCTGTCCTGGGACCTTTTGAGTCAGGAAACCCATAGTAGATCTCCCTGCCTGAGGATGTTTGCCTGAATTCCTTTGTACTCAAGGCTTGCTGGAAGCTTCTCTCATTCAATCTGTAATGATTGCTTTAACTTCTATGTAAGACTTCTATTCCCAAGCACATTGTAAGTCAGTTTTGGCATCATTTTCATCAACTATATATCATTTCCAGTATGACATTGTTCTGGCTGCTTCCCTTCTAAAATGCTGCCTTTTACTCATTATTCGGATGTCTTCCACAGTGAGGCCTCGTCTTCTAACTGAGCCTTCTTAATACCATCCTTCCCCTAGTAGTGTTATTGTAGTGACTCATGTGAGTCAGAGTTTGCAGACTCACACATTTAGCTCCTCTGGGGAACACAAAGAGGGATTAGGACCCCATTATTCGAATGCCCAAACAACTAACAGAGCTGGTGTTGAGGGGAACCTTGGAGGTGGTCATTGGGAAAGTCACTTTGTTAGGGAGGGCACGACTGTGAATGATCCTGCTGTATATTACATGGCCTCAGATCACATTCATGCGAAAATGTCGCGGTTTTAGTCCTGCGAGTCCCTAGTCCTAAACCTTTACACAGCCAATCCATCTCCCATTGAAGTCCCATTGAAAGAGACCCACTTATTTCAATAGGAGTAGTATTGGCCGTAACTGATTACAATAAGGTACATACTTTAGCAATTCCGGGTCTGGGACCAGAGTGTTCGCAGGACTAAATCCCAAATCATCAATGGGACTGGTACAATTTCTAGGACCAGAAATGGTTATCTCTTGCAAAGCTCAGGCTCTCTTGCCCTTGTTGTTCTGGACATCTGGGTTCTGATGTTTCAGACAGATATATCAACATTCTTGAGGCTTTGTGCTGCCGGGCGATTTCTGTGAGAGTCTGAAAATCCCATTAACGCTGCAAGGGGGCACATGGAGTTTGGCTGAGTCACCACACTACTGTCGAGTGGCTATATATTTTTGTTTAATTTACTAGAATAATTAGGAGGATATTATTTTATTTTCAACATACTAAGCAAGTTTCATTTAGGATGATCAGCAATTTGTAGCGCGTAAGATATCAGCATTTGTTCCATCAGCAGCCCCATCTTTCTATCAATTCTGTGTGCACAGTTCCCATCGGTTTCAGTGCTGTACATGTGTATCCAATGAGATGATCGTGAAAGATCATGAAAGAGTCCAGCGTAAAGCAACGAAAATGACTTACAAGGAGAGACTGAAGGAATTAGGCTTATTGGCTATGTCTACACTAGAATAAGTTAGGTCAACTTTGTTAAGTTGACTTAATAAGGTCGACTTTAAGTCGACTTAAAGTCGACCTTATTAAGTCAACTTAACAAAGTGGTTACCCTGAATGTGGACTTAGTAAGTCAACCTAACTGCCCTTAATAAAGTCAAGTTAAGGGTTAATCCATGTCCATATTGTGCTTAAGATGACCTAAGGAGTCGACTTAAGGGTTAGGTTGAGCTAACCAGAGGTTCTTACTAAGTCGACTTAAGCTTTCATTAAGTTGACTTAAGGAATTTCTTAAATCGACTTAATGAAGGTCCAGTGTGGATGGGGAGTAATTTAGGTCGACTTAAGGCTACTTAAGACGACCTAAATTGCCAGTGTAGACATACCAATTTAGTCTGCAGAAGAGAAGACTGAGGGGGGATTTGATAGCAGCCTTCAACTACTTGAAGGGGTGCTCCAAAGAGGAGGGAGCTAGGCTGTTCTCAGTAGTAACAGAGGACAGAATAAGGAGCAATAGTTTCAAGTTGCAGCTGGGGAGGTCGAAGTTGGATTTTAGGAAAAACTATCTCACTAGGAGGGTGGTGAAGCATTGGAATGAGTTACCTAGGGTGGTGGTGGAATCTCCGTCTTTAGAGATATTTAAGGTCCGGTTAGACAATACCCTGGCTGGGGTGATTTAGTGGGAGTGGTCCTGCTTTTAGCAGGGAGTTGGACTAGATGACCTCATGAGGTCCCTGCCATCCCTAAGATTCTATGGCTATGTCTACACTGGCAAGTTAGTTCGAATTAAGGAGGGTTAATTCGAACTAACTAAAGCCATGGCTACACTAGGCTTTAGTTAATTCGAATTAAGGGCTTCCTTAATTCAAACTAATAAGTTTGAATAGGATATTCGCACTAAGGGGTTAATTCAAGCTAACTAGTTCGAATTAACCAATGTGGCCATGTTAATTCGAACTAATTTCTTAGTTCGAATTAACCGGCCATTGAAATGAATGGGGATCACTAACTTTCCAGTGTGGCCATGCTAGTTCGAATTAAGCTAATTTGAACTAACTAAAATTAGTTCGAATTAGTTAGTTTGAACTAACTAATTCTTACTAATTTTAGCAAGTGTAGACATAGCCTAAGATTCTATGATCAGACTCCTGCATTTCTGATCATCCTGAGAGTCCTGTTAACTTGAACAGGCATGGCTCACTGACCTAAACATCATGCCTGGTTTGAAGTCACATCAAGTGTTATGGCATTCACTAGCATGCCCTTCACAGAATGAATGCAATTCGTAGTCATTTCTATTTTCATTTGTAATTTTAGTGTGAATGTTGTGTTATATAAAAATATTCTGGAAGTATTTTGCAATTTACTGATATGTCATTACTTTTTTTTTTACGAGTACTAGAGTTGAGTAAATAAATGGTGTCCAGTGATTTACTACTTCATTTGTTCATGCAGATGTACAACTATTTTCTGTGAAAATTGCAAAGACTTGTCCCTAACTATGAGGTCTGCAATTCCTTGAGAGTAATTATCTCTAGTCCAGAAGCAAACTTGGGTTCATTGTATACTCTGCTCAGTTAAGAGTCATTTTTCCATGCAAGACCCATTAGTAAGTTACCAAAGCCACCGTGAATGCTAAAAGTTTTCTTGTGAGACTCTGAGCACGTATTCTTTACATAAAATGTAATTTAATTCTGTAAATTACATTTAGCTTTTTGATCCCTGGATAGCAAAATGATGGCTCCTGTATAAATAATATATTAGAGAACTTCTTCTGTGCTTATTTTTGAAACAGTGGTGTAATATCATTTGCCTTTTGTAGGTTATGATAAGGAGATGAAAAACGTGCTCAAAACAAAACCTCTTTCCTTTTTAGGATGCGTTAGTGCCCTGCTTCTGTATTTTCTTTGCTGATTGTGAAGTTTGCATTTCAGTGGGGACCTGCTCCTGCACTGGTGGACATAGGTGGCGAAATTCTCATTGACTTCATTGGTGCAGGCTCAGAGGTCAAAACAATTGAGTCACTAAGGCCCTGATTCAGCTAAGGAGGGGAGTAAGTCACATTGACTTCTCTGGATTTGAGGCAGTGCTTAAAGTTAAGCATATGCTTAATTGCTTTGCTGAATTGGGGCCTAAGAAAAGCTTATTGGGATCAATGATCTGTCAGCTGAGTGAACCAGGGTTCTAGGACCTGAAACTGAAAACAAATATTCATGGAAAGCGGCTACTACTGACACACTGAGCAGCACTTTTATCAAGGCCCTGAGACAGCCTGCATCTGTACGGTGAAAGGAGTTTGGCCGCTGAACTCAAAATGTGTGCTTGTCTCCTGTGCACCATGGCATGCGGAGGGGTGGAAACAAGTGTAAAAAGATGGTCAATTTTATCAGCATTTTGTCTTTCCCCCTCCTTTTAATTGTTTGTTTGGAAATATTGACCGCAGTGTTGTCAGATAAGAATGTCAGGTTTGATAGACCATGCATTTGTCAAAACCAATACAAAATATAGTCTCCTTTATTATAGCAGAGTTCATCATTTCTGTCCTGGGGTTTTAATTATACCTGTGCGTCATCTCTGAGCGTCCAGGATTTTCCATTGAAAATGGTAGTTTATATTGTGCTTTCGCCATGCCATCACCATTTGTAGTAGCTTTAGCATTATACAGTTGCTACTGTAGTCGAGACTGAAGATATGTGGAGTGGCTATCAACTGAAACATGTCTTGCTCTTCAGACTTGCTTTTGCGGATTTCACAAAACATTTAATTAGCAATAATCTGCTTTTAACCAGCCAGAGCACTGATGAGATTTTTTTCCCCCTGCATAATTATAGACATTGTCTGTCCCCCTAAGATAAATTACTTGCAGTCTGGAGAATATTCTAACCAACAGGAAGAGAGAGGATAAGACTGTTGTTTGCATGGGGATGTAGAACATTTTGCGTGTACCGTAATTTCAGTGAAAAAGAAGGTGCCTTTTTCTTTTCTTTGCAGAATGCTGGACATGAAAATGACTTGAACATTACGAAATCTCCTGTCTCTGTGGGTTCCAGTCAGTGGTCTTCTAACACCATCTCAGAGGAAAACCAGAAGAACTTCTGTAAGGTTTAGTCCATTATGGAAGATCAAACAATTTTCTGGCTCTGGTTATATGAAATTCGGCTGCTGCCTTGGACCCTCCATTTGAAAAAGAAATTAACGTTGAGGAACAATTAAGAGCGAGGAAGATCAGTTCCAAATAATGAGCACTTTAAGTGGCACTGGGGTAGTAATCAGCCAGACAACGGTGTCTGTGACGCTAGATTTGAGTTTGCACAGTGGTCTGATGGCTTGGCCCTTAAGCAACAATTTGACTCTGAATCAGAGTTTGCCCACATCCGAGCCTCTTAATGCCTCTGAGTTGGGAGAAGTCTCTCGTAAGTCCATGAGGGAGAAGAACTGGCCGGCCCTCCTGATTTTGGTTGTCATTCTGCTGACTATTGGAGGGAACATTCTGGTAATTATGGCTGTCTCCTTGGAGAAAAAGCTACAGAACGCCACAAACTACTTCCTCATGTCCTTGGCAGTGGCAGATATGTTGGTGGGGGTCCTAGTGATGCCTGTTTCGCTCATTACAATTCTCTACGGTAAGTGACTTGCATTCCCCCGCCCCCCATTCAACTAAACAGAGTTGACAGCAGGTCAGAATCCGTGGCCGCAGCGCCTTGCTGCACACTCTTTGCGTCCATTGCACGAAGAACCACAGGGTAGAAAGGTAGAGTAAATCATGGCTTTTCCTGTTATCTATCTGGCGCTGTTGGAAGGAATGGGTGCTCCTCCGAAAATAGATTTTGTGCTCTTGCCGTCAGGATGGAAGTGATCGCCAAAACGTTTCAGTGATGATCTCTGGTAAATATCTTTCCTTCGCAGAGGGGCTGCCGTAAATTGGTTTGGTGAAACCCAGAATAGAGAGAGATACCGACAAAGTAACAGCAGCTTGTTGCTAATTGATCCAGCTCACTTAACTTATGAAAAGACAGAAAAGGCACTACAGCAGAGTCAGATCTGAAGATCAGCAGAGTGTATTGAATTTGCCTGGGTTTCAGTGGGACTTGAGGGCACTCAGCACCTTGCAGGATTGGGACCCAGTGCAGGAAGGACTGTAGCTGATTTCAGTCACGTGTATGAAAACTCTCCCTTGCTATGCTAGCGCTGGCTGTGGCAGAACATATGGGGCCAAATAGATTTGGCCCACTGGACATTAAAAATCTACAGCTATATGTGCCACAGAAACATTAGATAAATGATTTCTCGATGTCCTACACCAAATAACAGCCCTGTGCGCTGGGTCAGCAATGGGGTTCCAGGAACAACGTCCCAGGATAGTGGCAGGACTGTCTCCCATCTCTTCTCCAGGGTGTGGCAGTCAGTGGCACCATCCTAATGTGAACAACTCCCCTATGACCTAAACAGGCTCCGACACCCGATTGTCACATCTCCCCAGCTAAGGCTCCTCGCAGCTGACTGGCCTTCCTCCCAAGGGTTTTAAACCCTGGGCCAAAACAGACAGGTGTGTCAAGTCATTTCAGAGCAGAGCACTGGTGCATCTCTCCAGGACTAACCCTAGCCATGAGTCTCCTCTGGAATCTGTGGCCCTTCTGCTCTCCCTTCTAAGTGTCTTGGCAGTTACAGTCAGAACCACTGACACCTTCAAAAAACCCTTACACTTAGGACAGAAAAGTGCCACCCCTATACTGAGCGTTGTAGACAAAGCCCTGAATACACAGCGGTATTTCAGTATATAGCCGAACGGGAAGGATTCGCTAGGGGTTTGCTCAGATCAACTATCCAGTGGGCAGTTTGGATGCTGTTCACTATGTCACTTTGCTCACGTAATTTCCTTCACAAGACAGTCCCACGTTCACATCAACGCTCCTAAAACGACGAGAGTCCTGGGGCACCTTAAAGACTAACACATTTCCTTGGCATAAACTTTCATGGGCTGCATCCCACATCCTCAGATGCAAGTTGCAGCCTACGAAAGCTTCCGCTCAAAACTTAGTTAGTCTTTAAGATGCCCCAGGACTCTCGTTGTTTGTGCTGTACACAGACTAACATGGCCCCCTCTGGAACTTGTCATCAGTACCTTTGTTTCCCAGAGGGGGGCACGCCCCCAAAGTGATCTCTTCCTGGGAGGAAGGGTGATCTGTGGGATGGGACACTGGACTGGGCACTTTGGTATGTGAGGTTTCATCCCAGTTCTGACCCTGCCTCAATACGTGCCCCTGGCCCACTTTCCTCTCAGTGAAACGAGGGTCCTGGCACCTTCCATTCTCCAGGGCTTGGAGATATGCAGGTGCAGCGTGCTATGTAGAGTTTAGTAATGCCATTGCTGTGATATTTGACTCCACTCCTGAAATGTGCATGGGCGGGAGGGCGAATGAATTACCCTGCACTATTCGGAGGGCTTGTACGCACTACCGCTTATGTCGGTATAACTTGTGTCGCTAAGGGAGAGAATGAACCACCCCGGGCAACGTACGTTACACTGACGTACACGCTGGTGTGGACAACTTCTCCAGCAGACACAGCGACCGGGCGCGTGGATGTGGTTCTGTAGCGCCAACAGGAGGGGTCCCGGTAACGTGACTAGTGTAGACTAGCCCTAGGTATAACCGGTGGTAATGTCTTGCTGGGGGGAAAGCCAGCTGTAGCCTTTGGCATGTGTGGCTTCAAGTTTGGCTGTTTCTCTGAGGCTTGGTACTGAGACTCCGAATTCCTGAAGTGACCCAGTGGGTTTGAATTCACCGCCTTCTACCAGGGAAAGACGTGTGCAGTGATGCCTCAGGGCTCTTTTTTCCTGATTTTCTTCTGGATGTGCTGTAGTACTGATAGTTCTCAGAAACAAAACATGGAGATAGGATTCCTTGCTGTTTGTTTAACTGAAGTGTGATTGGCGGGTGGTTTGCTAGCCTGAAATGTTAAAGATAGAGAGATTTATGCAACTTCTTCATTTGACTGGTCTGGACTGCCTGCCCATTCCACATCAGTCAAACTAAGATAAAGTAACTTGCAAACCTTAGTTCCAATGAGTCTCTCGGGGCTTGTCCACTGCGCTGAGTTGAATGGAGGGGGCCTCCCTTCGACTCAGCACTGCCCACTTGCCAGAGTGATGTTCCGGGATCAAACTTCCTGATCGGTTGAGTGGCTCTGCACAGACCCGAGCAGTCGATCGGGAAGTTTGAACTGACGGCTGTGAATTGCCACCGTTGGTGAAGACCTGCCCTCTGTCAGCTAGTGCTTTAATTTTTAAATGCACTCACCAAGTGCACAAATTTCTAACGCTTATGTATCCTGTCTGCGTGAGTTAAGTCGCTAGGATTTTGTGGCTTGACTTCTAGCTGTTTAAAATCTTACAGATAATGCTTTTTGTTTGCAGTTGTTTGTCCAGCCTCCATTTGGATGTTTCTGCTAATTGCACTGCACCTGAATTTTATTTGCAGTAATTCCCGAGCTTGATTTTCAGTTGCTATTTATGCTTCCCGTAATGCTCAAAATCACCTTGCCAAAAACAGAACTGTCCCTGAAATTACAGCTAGGAAAGTTGGTCTCATTTGACTTTATGCAAACTTCTCATAAGGGTATAAGACATCGTGCAAGGACGTTCCACGTTTCCTGGAGCTTGAAATAGGGTTACATATCCACTACATGACTGCACTCACCCTCTGCTTGGGTAAATTCTAGGCCTCCCACCCCTGTAGCTTAACGGAAGGTGATATAGGGAAGTGAAGTGTCTAATCAAATATCTTCAGCAGTTTTCAAAGCACATGGAAATAGATTATTCTGCTGGGCTCAGAGAGCAATGACTTAAGCTCACTTAAATAGAAAGCCTTCAGTTCCTGCATATTGTATTTTAGAAGCTTTTTCTTAATTCCCTTTCCGTTAGTGCCTTGTACTGCGTTGTCCCACCATGGAGCAGAGTCCCACCACACCAGGAGTTACTATATGTAGTGGAACCTGCAGACTCTCTTGATCAGGCCCTCCTGGTGAAATCATTCTTTCCTCCTGCCCATCCCACTTAATAATCCAGACCACACAAATGGGCAGGCTGGGACAGCAGCCACTGAGGTGGGGAGGAGACCTCATGTCTCCCTCACAGGGGCGAGAAAGCAAAGGAGTTTGCTCACAACACTGTGGACATAGCCAAGTGTGAGAACAAAGACTGGCTTGTAATTTGGGGAGGCTGTGCAGTGAATCTTTGCACTCAGGTTTCAACACTGTGAGAGCGTGAGAGCAGCATCTCCAGAATGGTACAACATACCCCCATGCATGGAGTGTACATGGTGTGTGCATTATACGTTGATCCTGACCGGAGCTCATGGGCACTACCACAGTGCAAATAATCAATGATGCATTGTCAAGCGTGCGGGGAGTGGAAATGATTTGAAAAGCTTATTTAATACAAAGCCCTGAATGTAATACAGCTGCCCTGGCTCTGCGGATGTCACCTTATTGTGAAACCACACAGCCTTTATGCTTTCAAATGTAAGTAATATTTTTTTCCTTTTTGCCTGCAGCTCAGGGATTTAGTCTGCAAATGCCTACATGCTACTTATTTCTATCATTTGTCAAATTTTGGGCCCATGATCATTGGCACAGGTCCCCACCTTTATTTACCCTGTAGTTCAGATATTTCCCATAGCTAAAAGGAGATCTCAAGACCAGAATTGCCTGATTTTGTCCTCCAGGATCATAGATGTACAGCAGTGAAAAAACGTGATATGGAACACATGAATCATAAACCATACAAGTTCCAGCTGGGGAGCCGTGTTAGTGTATTGCAGAAAAACAAACAGAGTCCTGTGGCACTTTTAAAGACTAACAGATTTATTTATCATGAGCTTTCGTGGGAGAAAATCCGACTTCGTCAGACACTTTGAAGATGGGAAATTTACAGAATGGGAGGAAATTAATGCAGGGAAGTGTATGACATAGGATCAGGTCAGGCTGTAACAGCAAATCAAAATAGATGTTAGGATTCATCAGCACATAGAGGAAGGTGAGGTCAAATCATGTGTTGTAATGAGAAAAAAAGTCCGTAGTCCCTGTTTAACCCTGAGGCATCGGAATCGAATTTACGTATAAATTCCAATTCTGCAGTTTCTCTTTGAAGCTGTGATTTGTTATTTATTTGTTTCAGCACAGCTATTAACAAGTCGTCAATGGAGTGAGCGGGCAGATTGAAGTGTTCCCCTATTGGTTTTTGAATGTTGCGATTTCTGATGTCAGATTTGTGTCCATTTATTCTTTTGCACAGAGACTGTCCTGTTTGTCCAATATATAAGGCAGAGGGGCATTTCCGGCACATGATGGCATAAATCACATTGGTTTACGAGTAGGTGAATGAGCCCTTGATGGAGTAGGTGGCTTGATTTGGTCCTGTGATGGTGTCTTCAGTGTAGATCTGAGGGCAAAGTTGGCAGAGTGGTCTGCTGCAGGGATATGTTCCTGCTTTAGTGTTTCTGTTGTTTGATCTGTAGTTGCTGGTAAGTATCCTTTTAAGATTAGGGGGCTGTCTGAAAGCAAGGAGAGGTCTGTCTCCTAAGGCTTGAGAGAGTGAGGGATTGTCTTGTAGAACAGGCTGTAGGTCTTTGATGATGTGATGAAGGGGTCTGACTTGGGGGTTGTAGGTGGTGACCAATGACATTCCGTTGTTTTCTTTCTTGGGCTTCTCCTGTAGTAGTTGACTTCTGAGTACCCGTCTGGCTCTGTCAATCTGCTTCTTCACTTCTGCAGGTGGGTACTGCAGTTTTAAGAATGCTTGATCAAGATCCTGAAGGTGTCTGTCTCTGTCTAAAGGATGAGAGCAAATGTGGTTATATCTTAGGGCTTGACTGTACAGAATGGATCGCGTGGTGTGTCTTGGATGGAAGCTCGAGGGATGTAGCTAACTATAGAGATCAGTAGGTTTGCGGTATAGGGAGGTCTTTATGTGCCCATCGCTAATTTGCACTGTTGTGTCCAGAAAGTGGATCTCCTGTGTGGAGTGTTCCAGGCTAAGTTTGATTGTGGAGTGGAAATTGTTGAAATCATACAAGGTGTCTAGCAGAGTAAGGCTGAGATGGAAGCCTCTGGTGTGTGTTGGGTAAAGCTGTGTACCGGACTGTAGAGTCTGATCCTGAAACAGGTGCGAGGATGAGATTGTGAACTGCAGCCTTGAACTTCACTAGTTTCCAGCTATGCTGAAATGTGCAGCACACCAGCAATTAGAATCTGGCTTCGAAAGCACCTTGCTCATCTTCTGCACAAAGCTGGGGTCAGAACAGGGAGACAATCTGGAAATGATGCTTGTCCAAGCTCTGCCCACAAAGCAAGCCCTGGCCACATATCACCAAAATGAGACACTGTTAAGGGTAGATTGTTCAAAATGTGCCTCTACAAGCTTGTTGAGCTTGGCTTTCCTTGCTGGGACTTGATGTTACCATGGGCTCTGGTCGGTTCCTTCGACTCAGCTCCTTCTGGGCCAGGGTAAAACCAGAACTTTGGGGATTTCCAAAATGCCACCCACCTGTAGTACTGAAATGAGACTTTGCTCACAGTGAATGGTGCAGAAGGGGACCCTCCCTCTCCTCGCTCACATGAGGAATGAAATAGCTAACGGTATTGTTAACATTTTAAGCATCATCTCTGGGCATCTCAGTCCACCACTCACTGAGGTGGGCGGGGCAGTCTGCATTTCTCAGAACGACTGCTCCAGACTCTGCAGATGGCTCTGCACTGTATATGCTAGATACACATTTCTGAGGTTTTCCTTGCAACCAGAACAACTGGAGACTTACCTTTTTTATTACAATGCAAGCTGAGATTCTGGAGATCAAGACAGCCGTTTGCTCCATCGTGGCCCAGTGTGCCATTCTGCTCCATGCAGACCTGGCACAACTCAGGCTCACATATTCCGTGTTTCACAATTCTCACTTTATTATGCGTGATGTCTCGGAGCAATCATTAGGTAAGTTTGGAGTGAAGATCAACCACAGCAAAAGGGTGTTTCATGTTCGTTTGTTTGTTACCCAGCAAGATATTCACCCTAAGACTTTATTATCTGAGATAATGCATGCTGCATAGCGTAAATTGTGAGAGGAAACAAAATAAAAAAACAGAACCCAAAAATCAAACCCTCTAAAAGCCAACAACAGAAGAGTGCTCTCTCATGGATTCTTCTCCCTCCAGCCACCAGGAAGCTGTTTTCATGGGGACCCAGCTTTCCTCGGCATGCCTGGTTGTGTCTTTTGTCTCATCCGGCATCCTTTCTCCCTTCCTGCTGTGTTCAAATGGGGCCACTGCCCCGACAGAATGTCATCTTGTAACAGAATGAGGAACGCCTCTCCCGCAGGGCATCATTAAAAACAGACCCTCAGCAACTACGGAAAGATAATAAGACGCCTGATTTGATAAACCCCCTGGTGACCTTTTCTCAGAGTCTGTCCTGGCAAGAGTGTTCCTCTTCAGTCAGGAGCAATTCAGCCCCGGGGTGGCCCACTGATCTCGGTGGAGTTGTACCAGAAATGCATTTGGCCCTCTAGTTTCTGTAGCTGAAAAGTTGCTATCTCAGTGTGTGATCATTCAGATTCTCTTTATATAACAGTCTTTAATTGTGAAGGCATATGATTCAGAGATGCAGAAAAATTGTGCTTGGCATTAATAAACCAGAGAATACCCATTTTCTTTCCAGCACTTTGGCATCCAATTAACACATTCCTAGACTCCAAGGCCAGAAGGCACGGTTGTGATCACATAGTCCACTGGTTTTCAAACTTTTTTTCTCAGGACCCAGCTGAAAAAAATCATTGATGCCCATGACCCAGCAATGACATGTTTGACAATCCGTTCCAGTCTTTTGACAGCAGTAGCTGGCGCAGTGGGACCCAGTGCCTGAGGGTCTGCAACCTAGTACGGGGTCCCGACCCTTGGGTGGAAAGGTCTAGTCAGACCTTTTAAGACCGGCTGGAGAACTTCCCCAAAATAATTCCTAGAGCAAATCTAGCATATGTAGGTGTTTGCGAGTACATCCTCACTAATATAGAAAAATGAAGGCTGAAAATTGCATCTACAAGTGCAGCGAAATGGAACAAACTTCCTTAATTTGAGTTGTTGTTATTTATTTATTTTTTATTTGACATGAGGCCATTTAAGTCAGGTAACGGATAGGAGATCTTTTCTCTCTGAAAACATGTGAGTAAACTCCACCTCTGCAACATTGGATCTCACCTTTTACTGCTCCATTTCCTTCTTATTCTTCCTCTCCTTTTCTTTTCTGAGTCATTATAAAAGGTGGATGAAAAGTTGAGGAGGGGGAAAGAAGATCTGGGCAATTCTGTTTGAAGCATCTGAAACAAATGTTAAAATGACATTAAAAGATTTTCTGAAAACCACAAAAGACAGGATGTTCATCACTCCGACCTCAGCTCATGCTGTTGGGCTTTGAAATGGGAATATGTATAATCCATACAGTGAGATCTTACGGTGTGCTCCGTTCCTGAAATACCTTTCTATAAGCAACAAAGGGGTTAGATCATTAAAGATGGCCTGAGTGCCTTTGCTTTCAACTTCCTGGCACTAGAGGATTGAAACTTTCCCTTACCAAGTGTATTGTAACTCAGTATAGAAACAGTGAGACTGGATCTGCCCAATGAGCCATTTAGGGCAATGTGCTCTCTCCCATAGTAGGTACACCAGAGCCTTTGGGTGCGTCTAAACTTACAAAGTAAGTCGACTTAAGGAGGCTTAAGTCGACTTAAACTACTCCACGTCCACAATGAGCTTTCCTTAAGTCGACTTAAGGAAAAGTTAAGTCGACTTAATAACACCTTGATTTAGGTCAACTTAATGCTTAAATTGACCTTATTAGGTCAACTTAAACCAGTGTGGATGGGGATTAGTGCCTAAATCGACCTTATTAAGTCGACTTAAAGTGTTAAATCGACTTAATAAGGTTGAAAAGGGGCTATGTCTGCACTAGAAAACTTAAGTCTACTTTTGTTAAGTCGACTTAATAAAGTCAACTTAACTTTCTAAGTGTAGACATAGCCTTTGAGAGTAGGTATTAAACCACCATATTGAACAATTACGCTGTAATCTGAGCTGGGGGACGGATTTCTTCCACACTCCAGGCAGACAGAGGCTGGCTGATGACATTTCATCCCAGCTAGTGTGGTTACAACTGACTTAGATTATGCTTATAATGCTTAATCCTCTATTTTTTTAAAATCCCACTGAACTCTTGGCCTCAAGCAGCAGAGGTTAATTATGCATTGGGTAAAATGTATTTCCTGTTATCAGTTTTAAATGTGTTACCTTTTAATTTCATTGAGTGGTTCTTCCTGGATGAATTGCTATGGCCTATTGATTTCTTCTATGACAGGCATTATTTTATATGCATCTGTTAGGTCTCCTCTCAGATGTCTCTTCTCTAAAGGACGTAGCCCAGGCTTTCCATATTTTGGATTATTTTCTTTGCCCTTCTGAATTTTTCCATTTCTGTTATATCCTTTTTGAAATAGGGTCACCAGAAATTAGCATATTCAAAGTGAGGATGTTCTGTACATTGACCTTTCTTAATGCAGCCTAAGCACTTGTTGGCCTCTGTGTCTTCCAGGCCCATTAAACAGCCCTTTTACGGAGCTAGCTGAAGCTTTGGCTGAAGGGCGATTAATTTAAGTGTGATTAAACAATTGTTATGCTGGCCAAGCGTTTGAAGATCAGCACTTATTGCACTGGGCAGAAAGCCTTTTTTACATCTTCTGCCTTTGCAGCACATTGCCTTCACTAAGATATCCTCCCCATACTTCTGCTCTACCCTGCCTCTCTCCCACTATTGTCTTTTTTTACGTAACAGCAGGAAGCTTGTCTTTCATCTGTCTGTAACGTGCCAGGTAAACTGGAGTACCATATAAGTGAAGAAGATGCTGACTAATAATAATGTCTTTCAGGGACTGCATCAGATGGGCCTTTCTTCTGTGAAGTAGGAGGAAGTCACTCTCATTGAATGATACAACATTATTCATGGATGAAGTTTCTTCTCTCTACCTCCCTTCTTACTTTGAGTGCAGTATCATAGAATGCTAAGCTTCGTAGGGCTCATCTGATGCATAAATTTTATGCTGCCCCCCTGCAAAGGAGTGAATTTCACCCAGTTGTGAAGCTAATGAAACAGATGCACATGCTTCTGAAAACATGTTGGAGACAGATTGCGTACAATGTATAAGACCCAAAATGGGCCATGCAGCCCTGTTCTTGCCTTATCAGTTAGGGTTTGGTTTTTCGCAAAAAGAAAACAAGTGTGATGGAAATTCTGTCTCTATTGTCCATGATACACCACTGTTCAGTGGAGGGAAAGGGGCTGGAGGGTTCATGAAATACCCTCTAGTACAGACCCAAACAGATCTAGACAGTCATATTTGCTATATGTGTATTCAGAGCCACAGTACTGTACCTACTCACTGCCATTTTCTCTTTAAACAGTGCTACCTCTCCCACAACAAATGAAATCTGTCCGCTCTACATGTTGTGTTTTTGCTGTGATATTTTAACTTGCCAGTGAAATGAGCGCACAAGGCAGCAAAGGCAAAACATGCTGGGATTTATTTTCTAGGCAGTTCTACGCGAGGCTGTCCAATTTCCCATTTTGCCTGCCTTGGCCAAAGAAGGTCCCAACCTCCATGTCATTAGGTCCTAGCACTGTCTGTTCCAGGCTCAATTTCATGGCTCTGTCTCTCGCTGCCTCCTTGCCTAGTGATAGTTTATCACTGTGATTCATTCACTCATTTCAGCAACTCTCATCCCTGGACTGGACTTTAGATCCAACTGGCAACAGGACCCCCTTTCAATGGCAGACCATTGGGGTTAGACTGGTCATTCCTGAACTGCGGGCTGTACACACAGCTGTCTGAGTCTCCCTCATTCTGGGCTCTCTGGGGGTGCTCTCCTTTTAATAGTAACTGTGGCTGAGCTTCTGGAGTTAGCAATATTAGGCTGAAGACCTTCTTGGTCCTGTGTACGGCAATGCTCTACCTCTGCTGTCACATCTTTCCTGCTGCTCTTAACCCTTGTCAGCTGGTTTCCACAGAAATTCTCTTTCTCTAGACCTCTGTCCCTCTTCCTTCCAGCCATTGAAACTTTAGAACTATACCCTGTAAAATGGACTGTCCTCACTCTCTCCTTTGCCAGCAGAGATTCCCTTCTGGACAGCAGCAGTGAATACTCACATTTACTATGGAAAAACCAAGGCTCTGTTGGGCAGTCATGTTCCACTACATTACAAGATCAGAATGCATTTGTCCCGATGGAAAGAAGTCATCAGCTGCCACTTCACCCCTGCGAGTACAAAATAGCGTTTTAAGGTCGTCTTATGGGTAAGCACACTGCTTCCTTTCCTGGCAGCCAATCTCACCCTTTCCATAGGAGAGACCCTTTTATAAACGCTACAGGGCAGAACCAAGGCCCTCCTATTAGCTAACTTGGCTCCCCACCCAGCATCAGGAGGAAGCTGACCACCTACAAGTTTTCACCCATTGAAATCTTGACCAATTGTGGTTGTCTTGAGTAATCATAATTACAGTTTACCATTACTATCCATGGCTTTGGACCAACGTGCTCAGTGTCTCTTCTCAGACATCCTCACCTTCTGTGGCCCTGAAGGGAAGCGCGCCAGGGCTTGACTGTCCATTTTCTAGAAGCAAAAGACAAACAAGAAATAAACCTGCTTGTTAGAATCGGATAGTCCCGGGAAACAGTGACTTGTAGCGAAGAGAGTGTACCCGAAGCAGCACGTCTGGCACCCTGACTCTGCCCATTAGCTCTTATACACAATTAGCGGTGCTCTGTTGGGGGCGGGCTGGCCAGGCCTCCTGTGGAACATGCAGGTGTGTCTTGACTGAGTAGCCACACATCCTTTGTCCATTCATCTTCCAATGGCATGCTCATTTTTATGGCCACCTATCAGGTTATCTTTCATTATCCACACCATCAACAAATGGTGGTGCTCCCTATTAGCCAGGTCCCCCACTGGCCCATTGTTTGTTCTGGCCTCCATTTCCTAACGTGCTGTGTGAGGAATCTCTTTCAGCTCTTCTGTGTTAGACCATTGCACCTTCCAAGCCATTGTTTTAAGTAGCAGCAGCTTTTCTTGCCAGCTCCCAAAGCTTGGGTTTGCATTCCAGACTGCTGACGGGTGGATTGTATTCCCTGCAGTGATGTGTGATGGGGCCTGTTCACTCTTTCTCTCTCTTTCCCGCTGAGTTGTTGATTAAAGACTGGGGAAGATTCTGGTCATTCAGATTCAAACCAACAGCCCTTTTTTGCCCCCTGATTCTAAGTGGGTGGAGCCAAACCCCAAAATGAGGAGTGGTCGTCTGCACTGGTGAAGACAGGGACTCTGGGAAAGATCAGAGGGTGTGAATATTCCCATATTGTATTGACTCTTTCAGATAGACGTGATCCAAAGCTGTCTGCACTTCAGCGTGCAAATTATTTCCCTACTGAGAACGAGTAGCCATTCTAGCTGCCAAAATACTAATTTGAGTGATGCACACAATGAAAGAAAGTGATTATAGCAGGGTAGTTTTTAAAAGCAAAGCTTACCAACTATTCCCTGTGAGTGAGCAGGCAGGCAAACACGATGGTGTAAACCAACTTTTCTAATGCCAGATTGCATTTCCCTTAGAAAGCAGCGGCTGTATGTTCTCATCACTGTCGTTGTCAACATGGCATCACCCTCCCACATGCCCTCATGTGAGACCGAGAACAGACCTCGTACATCCTGCTACGAACGTATAGACTTCCTGGTATCTGGGATTCAGGGAAATTTCCTTTAGTGACCATTTATAGTAGGAATAGTTATCTTCTGTCTTGTTTTCAATGTGCTAGAGAGCAAGAAAGTGATAAACTTACAAATACTTTGGTAGATTTTATATTCTTTGTGGCAAAGGGCAGGATGCAGCCTCATGCTAGGGAGCAGGAAAATGTACTAACTGTAGTTCTAACAATATACTACATTCAATTCTTGTGCATTGCTTCTACTGCTGTAACTTTGGAGTTGTGTCCATGGTAGTTCTAGCTTAGGTGTGTAATGGTCTTTTAAGACATGATTGTCAAGCCCCAGTAGTGTAATGTGGAAGTCTCTGAAGTGTCCATTTTCTACTGGTGCAGCATTTACAAGGGGCGTCTGTTTCATACACAGCCGAGTTTTCATTCAGAGCTGATAACTGAGCTGGTCTAAATTTGTAAAATGGTTTTTTATGTAGGTAGTTGGGAGGGGACCCCAAACAACACCCGAAATAAGATAGTCAGTAAATGAGAAATTGTTACGTATGGGTTTCCACATGAACTCTCTCCGAGTCAGTAACAAATTTTAGTTTGCAGAGTATGTCCGTTTCCTCAATTTTTATCTAATGAAGCAGATTAAGCATATTTCACTTCAGGTCTAGCTGGGAAATTGGACAGACACTCTCCAAAGGCTTTCAAATAGATTTTATTTCTTAAAAAAAAATCAAGTTGTCAGTATTAAAAATGGATAACAAAGCAAGTGATGGCAGGATGCATCAAGCCCGATTTTTTGCCAGTTAGTCAGTGTTCTGACATATTTATCAGTTACTCCCTCTGGTATGTCTTAATTAGACTAATAGACAAGTTATATTTGGCAGTCTACAATGTCTTCTGTGCATGTAATTCCTAAAGGACTAAATAAATTAGTTTGCTAATTAATAAATATGTAGGGGAAAAGTAGAAGAAAAGTTAACACTTTGTTTAGTCATGATCAACGAATTTGTGAAATTGTAGCTAACAAATGTCAAACTAAACTGTGAGGGCATCGGCTGCTTTGTTGCGCATTGCGATTTTTGTCTTTAAAAGTGCCACAAGACTCTGTTGTCATTGACTAGAGTTAGCTTAGGAAAAATATAACATTACTAGCATTTTTATATGCAAACATCTTCTGGCAGTGACGACATAGACCAAAGAGCTTGAGCACGCTTGACATTTTCTGAAACTGCAGCACAGAGCAACATGTTGCCTAACCAGCAGATGCTGCCCAGCAGGGGAATTCATAGATAGTCGCTCGTATTACTCTGTAGGGCAGATGGAGTGTTAGCTGTGGCTGACCTGCCTGGAGTGTGTGCGACAGAACGGTTTGAGGGGTTAGAAACCGGTAACAATATGAAACATTTAGGTGTGCAAATACAATTGATGTTTTCTCCCCTGTTTCACATGCACACCAATTAAAAGATAAGGGAAGCGATGTTTCTTATAGCAGAGACTCTCATTTATCATAGTTAACACGGTTTCTTTAGTTCATTCCTTCCCGCCAGGGTGTCAAGTTAAACGACAGCAGGTATGAAGATGGTGATCTGTTTACAATAACTAGCCATCCTCCACTTGTGACAGATTCCTGGCTAATGGCTTGGGTCTTTTCTCTGAAATAGGATTGTTTTCACTGATTTGACCTGATATGTTGAACTGGTGAGATCACTTTACATTTGAATCTGACAGCCTATATATGCAATCAGATAGTCCAGAAAGGAGGACTTCAGGATTTCAGCGCCTAGGAACTGATGTTGAACAATTTGTCTGCTGCCTTTTCTCCCCTACCCAAACTCTCTCAAGTGGTTCATTCTATCCACGCAGCTTTTACCTTCATCCTTCTTGTGTAACGTCCTTCTGGGCGAACTCGTATGTCAGCCCATGGTTCTGTAAACTAAAGTCAATCCCATTGGCATTCTCACTGCATCTACAGAGCCCTGGAAAGCGAGGACTCTTGCTGGCAGGACGTGGAGGTTGTAATCACCATTCCAGCTAGTTCAGAGCCAGGCCAAAGGTGACTACCATCGCATTGCCATTGTATGGTCTATCCTAACCTTACTACACAGGAGGGGTACAGAAACCTACGAGCAACCTTGTGTGGGCAAAACAGATTCTACATGTTTTAATAAGATAGAAAGTCCCCTGTACTGATTTATAGTTAAACAAAGACTAACAAATTTATTTATCACCTAAGATTTCATGGGCACTTCATTAGATGCATGAAATGGAAAATGCATGTTAGCTGTAAATAGATACATACAGAGAAGGGTGGGTCACAGGGTCAATTCAAACAGTTCTAGGGGGATAGATTGCTAGCCTATCTGTGCAAAGTAAACAAGCTGTTTTGATTCAGTGTTGGAAAGGGAAAGCAAGAGCTGTAAGTAAGAGCTGAGAACGGTAGTAGAAGGGAAATCACCTTTTGTAATGACTTAGCCATTCAGCTTGTCTTTTATGTATCTAGATCACATTGGTGTGCCATGAGAACAAATGGGGACAAATTGGAGAAAGTCCAGGGAAGAGCAACAAGAATGATTAAAGGTCTGGGACACTGGACTTATAAGGAAAGATTGAAAGAGCTGGGTTTGTTTAGTCTGGAAAAGAGGAGACCTAGAGGGGACATAACAGTTTTCATGTACCTAAAAGGTTGTTATGAGATAGAGGGAGAAAAATTGTTCTCCTTAACTACCAGTGATAGGGCAAGAAGCACTGGGCTTAAATTATGGCAAGGTTTAAGTTGGTCATTAGGAAAAATTCCCAACGGTCAGGGTGATTAACCACTGGAATAAATTGCCTCGGCACGTTGTGGAATCTCCTACATTGTAAGTTTTTAAGAGCAGGTCAGACAAACACCTGTCAGGGAGGGTTTAAGAGGGTACTTGGTCCTTCCATGAGTGCAGGGGACTCGACTCGATCACCTCTCATGGTCCCTTCCAGTCTCTATGATTCTCTGAACTGTCCCAGTGTGCTGTGAAATTTTGTACAAAGGTAATGAAAATCAGTGTAAAGCAAACATTCTTTCAGCTTCAACAAAATTCTTTGCTATCAGAATTACAACTCATAAAATTCATGAAAATTAATCATCAAATTAAAAGCGAGGTGTTGGTCTTTCAATTCTAAAACATTAACATTCTAAACGCAGGTGGCCAAAGGGCAAAATGAAGATGTGTATTTTTTTCTGGTGGATTTGAAACATTAATGCATTTGATCCTCCTTTAGTTTGTTATATGCACTGTGTTGCAAACCTCTCTAGTAAGACTGTAACCATAGTAAATGTAAGTAAATGTGACATTTATGAGCAATCCAGCTGAAAAAAGTGGGTGTACCATGGAATTGATTGTCTCATTGAAATGTGCCTTGTTACTGAAAAGGTTGGGGACCACTGATCTAGACAGCTTGTTTCTATGCACAGTATGTCTATTATAAAACAAACAAAACACATCAGTGCTTTAAATTGGTACAAGACAACAATATGCTAATGAACTGGTCATTACTATATTATGTTGGAGCTGGCCAGAGGAAATGCCCCTGGCCTACAGAAATATAGGAAGTTTCAGTCATGAGACTCAGTTGCCACCTGACATGTGGCCAGCTAGCTAAGCTTATTCCAGCTGGTAGACCTTTGGTTTCAGGAAGCTTATGGACATCAAAATCTGTGTAACAAGGAACGATGGCCTTCCTCAGAGCCTGGGCCCAGAGAAGGGCCTGAATGCCCCTCCTGGACAGACCCAGGAATTGCAGGGCTCAGGCCCCAGAAGCAGAGCGGTGGAGCCAGAATGGGAAGGGGAAGTATAAAAGCCCAGCCCGGAATCTCAGTAGGGGCTAGGATGCAACAGGGGGAGGATGTGTCCTCCCTAAGGCTACGTGCCGAGTGAGACCAGGCCCCTTCCATGGAGCTACCCCCGTCCTCACCTGGTTGGAGGCCCGACAGCCTACCCAGCTTGCCTGGACCTAGTGACTGGGAGGGGATTCCGGGAACAGTAGACTGGGGGAGACGTCCCACGGCTTGCTGGAGCCCTGATGGGCTACTCCTCACCGGGGACTCCCCAGAGCTAGGAGAAGCTGATGACCCAGATGGACCCCTGCGACCTGGAGGAGCTTCCATCAGCTGAGGACCCCTGCACCCAGGAGGAACAGTCGGCTGTTGAGGGATGTTATGACTTGGAGGTGCTACCCTCTGCCAATGGACCCGAGGAGTTCCTGGACTTACCGCCCATGGTCAGCGAGGGCCTAGTTGGGATCCCACGGGCTGTCTATCCTCAGGACCCAGAGATCCCCCTTGGAGACAAATACCCAGGTGCAGGAGGGGAGGAAATAGTCCAGGGGCAGCGGACCACGGTTCAGCTGAAAACTGGAGCAAACCGGTGTCAGCACATTGCAGCTGGAGCCCTGCTGACTCAGTGACAGACCCCTCTGCCGCTGACAGGGCCCTGGGCTGGGATGCGGGGGAGTCGGATGGCCCTGCGTCCCTCCCCCTTTCCCAACCACCCGGAGTGCTTAACCCTCCCACCATAGCTGCTGGGGGGCGAGCGGTGTTCCTGCCCCATCTGGGCCTGCTACTCCTCCCAGTCCGGGGCTACTGACTCTGTCTGCCTGCCCCGTCCCGCCCCGCCCCGCCCCGCCTGGGGGCTACTGACTCTTGGGCCCGCCCCACCTCATCTAAGAGGCGTCAGTGTAACTGGGGATATCCAGACCTGTCTACTGGTTATAACGGCTGGCCTTCTTCTGGGGCTGAACCCGTTGGAACTTTGGCCTTCCTCAGAGCTTGGGCCCAAGGAAGGGCCTGAGCGCCCTGGACCACCCACGACCAGCCTACAATCTGGATGTCAAAGAGATAATTATACAGCAATGAAAGCAACATCATGGAAACACTACAGGCACCTGGTACGCTGGAGATATGAGGAACTGTGATAATATGAATATTCATCGCATGTAGAACCTGCTCTTTTCAGAGTGCTGTACATTAGAGTATTAATTATTCCTCGGAAGATTCTGGTGAGGTATTAATATGGTTATCAACATGAGAAAGGTAAAATCTAATCCCAATAAGATGATGCCCTTACAAGGCTGTGAAATGACATGAGAGATAGAAGGCACACATTCAAAACCGCCTGATACAACTGTGAATTTGATTTGGGGAGCAGCTTCCATTTTTGCCAGTGAATACTGCCTTTGATCAGTGAAAATCATGTAGTTATGAATCATTTGCATTAGAAAGAAATCCTTAAAAGCTGCATGGTAGTTTCACAGGAGACATGGATTTTTGTAGCGAAGAGACCATTTTATGCGTGCAGAAAGTAGGACATTTATTTTTCCTGCATGGAAACTTCCAGATTAGAATAAAAAATATTTAGTGTTTTGGGTGAAGATGCAAAACTGGTAGCTAATGATGAGGCTGTTTCATATAGCCCTAGTAAAGATTAAAATCACAAGACCTAAGCAAGATAAGATGTTAAAAAACCAAAGGAGTGACCGTGGGCAATGAGTAATGTTGAAAAAGTTGAAAAAGTTGAAAAAGAAGATATCAAGAAGAATCAATATGAAAATTCAGCTCCCAGGGGCCCAAATGCCACCTCAGCTGATAAAGCAAAAATTGGGATGAGACCATGTAACAGCTTCCCGGATGACCTAAATGAACAACCAGGGTGAGCAACAAAAGGAAGAAGGCAAGATACTTCCAGGGCAAAGGCTAGAAAGAGACCGGCGAGGAGAGGAATGGAAAATGACAGCAGCCACATACTCCTAAGTAAGTAATGAATAGGAGCAGGCAGGCAGGCCAGCCGCATTTTGCATCAGGGAGTCAGAGGCCAGCTGTGCTTTTGGACGTTTTAGAACTAGCCCTCCTCCCCATCCCGCCCCACCATCACACATGTATAACTGGGGCGAAAGAACGTGCTTCTCCGAGACAACAAATCTTATGTGTACCAGCGTCAGCTTTCCGTCGACAGTCACAGCCAGGCAGGTGTCAGATCACGCACTGAAGTCCCTCTGAAGTAAACAGTCAGACCAGAATTTGGCTTTTCACGTAGAAAGAGGAAGCACTATGTAGGCAGCTATAGTAGCTCCTATAGGAGACTCCCATCACCCGCTTCACCCTTTTAGAAATGATACCGTCGGAACTGGAAGAAAAGATGGTTCTCTTAAAACTATTGAATAAAATGGCAATGTTAAAGGGGCTAAATAATCAGAGAAAACCAAAGCCTAGGAGGAAGAGCCAAGAAAAGTAGAGAGGGAAAGTCACTGATGTCCTGCATGCTGCTATCGTTGGAGCCTCTGACAAATACTGCAAAGCAAGTCTTAGCAATCAGGAGAGTCAGGAAAATGAATCTGTTGCCAGACCAGAATCATTCCGTCTAGCTCAGTGTCCTGCCTCTGACAATGGCCAGAGCAAGGAGTTAGACTCCCTGTGCTAAACAGTTATGGACTAATGGAATAACCTCCTGGGGATGGGAGGGATCTGCTTGGAAACACCATCAGTTAGGGAATGAGGATATCTGGCTCTATCTCAGGGTTCCCGTAACCCCCATCACCACAATATTCAGTTGTTTATCAATGGCCAATCCTATTATGAATCCTGCTCAATTCTTAGCCTCAGTTCTATTTTATAGCAGTGAGTTCCAGAGGGAAACTGTGTTTGGTTTTTTATCACTTTTAAATGTGCTGCCTTTTGATTTCACTGGGAGTCCTTTTATCCTTGTACAATGAGAAGGGTGAATAGAAGTGCCTGGTTTACCTTCTTTGTGCCATTCATTACATTACATTACATGGTTTATTGTGTTCCCTCTCATCTCCTCTTTAAACAAAAACAGTTCTAAGTTTTTCAGTCTTTCCTATGTGGAAGTTGGCCAAGGTTTGTAATAATTTTTGTCATCCATCTCAACAACATGTCTGTGTCTGCTGTATCTTTTTGGGCTGTGTTGACCAGAATTGAACATAACTTTGTTGTGCACCACACCATGTTTATATAATGGAAATGTAATATTCTCAGTATTTTTACTATCCCATTCTATATGCATCTGTGCAATTTTTTATTTATGTATTTATTTTACCTTTGCGACACACTGAACAGTCCACAGTGACTGAGTGGCTAGAGATAATTTAGAACCCAACAACATGTACTAGTAGTTCAGACTATCCCTTTTAGTGCGCATTAGCTTGAGTTTATCATCAGTGAAGTTTATCCATGGCTATGCCATCCATTCACTTGGAATTCCTCACAGTCTTCTCTAGTCTTGATTATCCTAAATAATTTCTGGGTCACCTGAACATTTTGTGACCTCACTGTTCACCCATGTCTCCAGATTATTAAAACATTCATTGAACAGCCTCCATCCTAATTTAGAACATTATTACATCTGTGTTATGTTGGAATTGGCCATTGAGTCCTATGCGTTGTGTGCCAAACGGTTTAACCTGGGAAGCGTCTGTTGATGTGGACGACTGACGATGTGCCAGTGCTATGAGGTGATACAAACACTTTCCTACCTGGTGCCCAAACTTTAAATCATGTTCAAGGGCCCAACAATGGTAAGGACCTTCATCAACATTTGTCATCCTCCCATTAAGCACGGGGGGGGGGGGGGAGAAGCAGATTTTAAAAAATACTTAGATGCCTAAAGATGCAGATAGATGCCTAGCAGGATTTTCAACAGAGGCTAGTTGCCTAGCTCCCACTGAAATCAATCAGAGTTATTGTGTGAGGACATAATGAGAGCCATGCCTTAATCGGCAGCTAGGAAGTCCATGTTTATTAAGTCCCATCTGCAGAACAGCATGGTCCTTTCTGCTACTGCCAAGATCTAGGAACACTCTAACCAACTCCACATCTCCCTTTCTTTCTATTAAAAGATTAAAACATAAGTTATAAACCAATTATGTGTGTGTAGATTCAGTTCAAAATAAACTTAAAATTCCTTAAAACTACTGATACTGATATGTCTCCTTATCAATGCCATTTCAATAATCCTGGACTGTATTCTAAAGAGCAAGTCTTTGAGGGGGTCTTGCCAGTTTTCCAGACTCAAATGCTAGTCTCGGAAGGTCTGGGTTCAGATGCCACAGTTAACACCGTGCAATGTGAGAATATAAAGATTCATGCCATAAGCAGCAATTAGAGAGATCCCAGGCCAGGAAATCTCCTCTGTTTATTAAGTTCCCCCAATATCCTCATCTTCTCTGATAAAAGTGGAGGACCGGGAATGCTGTAGCCACTCCTCAGGGACGTACCCTATGCAGGCATTTTTGAAAATCCCAGCAGACACCTATCTGCATGTGTGTGTGTCTAAATGCCTTTACAAATCTGGGCTGGAGAAACTGGTAGCTTCTGTTCAACCAAGGGCCAGGACTGAAAGAGCTGACATGATACCCCATTGTTTAGGTCTGGGGAGTATAAGAATAGCTGGCAGGGGGAGCAGAGTGGGGGCAAAAAATCTAGACCTGAGCTTGATAAATAGGGGACGGCATCACAGGACATCCTAGTTTGGCAGTTGTCTGATCTTTGGCTCCTGGTGGTAGATATGCCAATGGGACGATTGATGGGGCAGGTTTCAAGTTATTACAGAGAATTCTTTCTTGGGTGTCTGGCTGGTGAGTCTTGCCCACATGCTCAGGGTTTAGCTGATTGCCAATGGCGGCCAGGAAGGAATTTTCCCCCAGGGCAGATTGGCAAAGATTCTTGGATTTTTTTTTTTTTTTTTGCCTTCCTCTGTAGCTGGGGCATGGCTCACTTGCTGGTGGATTCTCTGTGTCTTAAAGTGTTTAAATCATGATTTGAGGACTCTAATAACTCAGCCATTGGTTAGAGGCTTATTGCAGGAGTGGGCGAGTGAGGTTCTGTGGCCTGCACTGTGCAGGAGGTCAGACTGGATGATCATATTGGGCCCTTCTGACCTTAGAGTCTATGAGTTATGCTGTGCCAATCATGATTCGTTAATATCAGACACATCCAAGAATCTATATATTGTTAAAGACAAGCTTTTTGCATCTAAGTATGATGCAGGAAGGTGGCATCATGCTGGCCATGTGCATTTCTCAGGTATTTCCTGGGTGAATCTATCTGTGGAATTATCAGCTCCATATTTTGCCTCCTTTCTGTGGTCTAGTTTCTCATGCTGGATTATCACAGTGTGGACAGAATGGGGATCTACGACTTTGAGATAAAGATCTTAGTCTCGCCACGGTAATTCCTGTTCCTCTTCTTGCTGCTTTTATAAACATGCATGGGAAAGTGGCGGAGTAATTTACCATGTTCCATTCTCATGCGCCTGTGCTCGCCTCTCACTTGACGTGTGTTTCATTGTATGGGCAGAACTTACTCTTAGGCTTTTCCATGGACTTGAGATGGGAAATCAAGTATAATATTTGCAGACTAGCAGCACCCAGATCCCTTTACGCTCAAGTTGGCTGACTGAATGAGCCCTGTGCCATCTCGGCAGATTGGCTAATACCACTTTGCTTCCAGCCGCCCTAATCAGCTTTCCAACTGGGCAAAAAGGCCAAGGCTGCCCCAGCCAGACTGGCCCATTAGCCCTGGACAGAGCAGTGGCCCAGAGCATGCCAACGGCAATGCGTTACATAGCCCTGCTGCGCAGCGTGCGAGGTGTTAACGGACAAGTTAGAAAAGAAGAAGATGTAAGCAGAGGGCAACTGAGTTAAGGGTAAGCTTTCCACTTGGACGCCGCAAGACCTGACTTCTAGTGCTCCACGTTCTAAGTGCAGGACTTAGGACGATGACTTCTAAGTGCAGGACTCTGCATTTGTCCTTGCTGAACCTCATCAGATTTGTTTTGGCCCAATTGTCTAGGTGACTCTGTATCCTATCCCTACCCTCCAGCATAGCTATCTTTCCACCCATCTTAGTGTCATCTGCAAACGTGCTGAGGGTGCATCCACCCCGCCCTCCGGATCATTAATGAAGATGCTGAAGAAAACCGGCCCCAGCACTGACCCCTGGGGTGCTTGTCTTGTTACTGGCTGTCAGCTAGCCATTGATCTCTGCCCTTTGAGCACAATGATCTAGCCAGCTTTCTATCTACCTTATGGTTCATTCATCCAACCCATAATTCTTTAACTTTAAGAACATTATGAGAGACTGTATCAAAGCTTTGCTAAAGTCAGGGTGTATCTCATCCACTGCTTTCCCCACGTCCACAAAGCCAGTCATATCATAGAAGGCAATTGGGTTGGTCAGGCATGATTTGCCCTTGGTGAATCTATGCTGACTGTTCCTGATCACCTTCCTCTCTTCTAAGTGCCTCAGAATGGACCCCTTGAAGATCTGCTCTATGATTTTTCCAGGGACTGTGGTGAGACTGGCCAGTCTGTAGTTCCCCAGATCCTCCTCCTTCCCTTTTTGAAAATGGGCGCTCTATTTTGCTGCTTTCTGTAACCGTTTTTCTTTGCGTCCCGTTTGTTGTATACCAGTAAGGTGGATTTCCAGATTTGCTCATGTTACCATAAAGTCATTCTAGTTTTGGTAGAACTGTTAGATATTCACCCTTCCTATCTCATCCCCTATTTCCTTTCTTCTATTCCTCCTCCCCACACCCCATAATCCAAGGAGAATCAAGAATATTAAAGGAAGCATGATGAAGGATACATTTGATTGCATTATATCTGCTCCCCATAACCATAGATACTGTGAAATGATGCGGTGTGTTCAGCTTGCCTGGGATCCCCCCGGGGTACAGATAGCTTATGAGCCCCCCACTTTCCTGTGTTTACTAGCTTGGCTGGTATGTCCTATCAGCACCAGTCACCACCCCAATTGTTCTGTCATCTGGATACCTCACTGGTCCTTTGACACGAGAGGTTTTCACATGCTGCTCTTTCTTCAGTAGGGTTTGGCATGGGATTGTCCTAATCAGATTGAGAACGAGAGAGGGAAAAGGTCCGGTGAGAGCCGTGCACAAGGAGGGAGAGGTGCTGGTGGGTTATCCATAACAGAATGCATGATACAAACAGCAGCAATAAATGGGCTTGACCTTCTGGCCGAGGAAGAAAATGTAGCATTAGATTTGAAAGCATAGGCTTCCATTTGCTCTTCAGTTTACACCTTTGGAGACAATGCGAGGGGTGGAAATACGTTTCAGTCATTTGCAAACCGAGGTGAACACTTTCCTGTAGATGCAGATCTGGCAAGACGAGGGAATGTGTGCCGCTGTCTGAGCCTTTGGGAGGACCTCCCTCTAAGATTGCTTACTGAACGGATGATGTTGTGGGAGCTGGGGCCTCATCTTCCTATGTCCACTCTAGCTGGTGTCTTAGCCCCAGGCTGGCAGGAGCCGGGAACACCACAGAGGTACGTACCCTGTGGATGAGCCTCTCTCGCAAGCATCCACGAATATGAACCGTCTCTCTCACAGCAGATACATTTATCAAAGCATCAAATGTTAGACCTGTCACGGTTCCTTTGCCCACATAAGACCCGGCTCTGGCACTCAAGACGAACGTGCTTTATGACTAACACAGCCATTCACTCTCTGTCTGGCTGCAATTGTTAGGAAGACTTTTATGTAGATTATCACTTTTTAGACACATGCTCCCTGTTAAAATGTGGATTTCACCAGAGCCTTGGATTTCTTGGTAAATGTCTCTGGATTTATCTTCCAAGGCCCACTGTAAATCTTCTGCATGGAAGCGCTTCTTTCTCCCCACAGAACAGAACCCATTTGTCCTTTAGCAACACATACTGGGAGCAGATAAGGGCAGCAGTCAGATCTCTAGTCTACGGTGTGAAGCAGATCTATCAATGGCAGGAGGGCTCTGATGGTCCTTGTGGCCCCATGGGAATATTTAATAAGGTCGTTGCATGGCTTGGTAGCTGAACGGAGCCCAAAGTATGGGTGTGAGTTGTATCATGGAGGGACTGAGACTATCCATGTCCCATAGAAGAGGTGGTAGGAAAATGGGTGAATAGTCTTCTGCCTGAAGTTGACATAGACATTTCACCCACCCCTAAAACAAACAATCGTAGACTTGATGGTGTTAACAGTTCCAGCTGATTTTTGGTGGCTTGAGTATCTGGTTTAACTGGTTCAGGGAGGAGTTACTCGTGGCAGGCCCCAGTCCAAAGAAGGTTCTTTGCTGTGTAGAATAAGCAGAGTCCAATAGCACAGGAGGCAAGAAGGAGCATAAATACGTGACAGAGCAAACCTAATTCCCACAGGCTCTTACTACCAGGTTGATGTATATCTAGCCTAATTTCCCATCTGTTGATCAGGCAAGACATGCAAACTGGGCATACACCACTGGCCCTAATCAACACGCACAGCTCCCTTCTGGACTCCTGGTGAGGCTTCGTTAATTCCAATTAGAGAGTCACGGTGACGCTGCACTAAGTGTATCTTGCAGGGCCTTTTCTTTTGCAAATGAGCATTGTTGTCGTTCTCCTTCGGTACGTGCTCAGGACGTTAGTGTTCTGGTCAGTCGAACACCGTCTGGTGGTTGTTAATCGTTGGTGTCACCGCAGCGCCGAGGATCCCTGGTGATGGACCAGGTGTTTTCTCGGACTTGCCTTGCGTTGCAGACAAGCCCTTTATGGCTTCTATGAGCAAAGACCTCTGCAGCCACTTACTGTTAGCAGTGTAAATCGGCCAGATGGAGTCCCCAGAACAGGTGCTAGAGGGGAAAACCTAGGAGCCAGAGCAGGAACGGAGCTGCCTTGACCACGAAATGCAGCAGCTACTGGCACCAACATGCTCCTCGCCTGCAAGGGGTGTGACTGGTGGATCAATCTGTCTCTGCTTGGGGGGTGGGAGAAGGCAGTTTGTAGTGGTCTGCCTGGGGGCAGGGATGGCTCAGGGCCCATAGAATCACGGATCACTAGCCTGGCTCTTGCTCTTCTGTTGTCTGAGAAAATCGATATTACTTATCCACAGAGGCCTGCAACAAACCCCAGCAGAGGTTCATCTCAAAATATCCCTTGCCTTGGATCCCCAGGTCCGGTTCCCCTGCCCTGCTGCCCTGCCCCAGCTCCACGGTTCTGAGACCTTCCACACACACAGCGAGGGTGTCCTGCGAGAGGCTGAGCTGGCCCAGTAGCCAATTAACTGATGTCTCAAAGAAGAACAGTTTGAAAAGGGCCTGCCTCTGAGCCGAGCTGTCGAATCGGTGTTTTCTCTGAGTGGTTTCACTGGCCTGCGTCAGACAGGATGAGTTTCCTGCGTTTTGCTGTTAGGCACAGAGGCAGGGCTGCTGCTGCTCATGTGTGATCATCTGCCTCTGCTTGCCTTTTCTTTTGTGTGTGTCGTTCTGCTCTGTGCCTCCACTGAGTTTCGATTGTTCTCTAGTATCCTTGTGCTCTCTCTTCTATTGGGGTCGCCCCTCTGTGCGGTTCGGACAGCTGGATCAACATAGCCAGCCTGATGAAATCTGCTTGGTGCAATAAGCGTCTAGAGCTGGTTGGTGTCCCCTATGGTAAAGGCTTTTCGTTGGAGAAGGTTGTATTGATGTTTTCCCGGATTTGCTGACCTGGTCATCAATCTCAGCCATATTCCGTAGTTGCAGATATGTCTGCTGTCTGCTCCATTGTGTTACCGTGTTATGTTATCTCTCCTTGAATAGGATAGCCCCCTTCTGCCCCCTGGACAAGTTGATCGGAGCTCTGTGTGACAATCCCGGCTCAGGATCGGATCAATGTGCACAGCTAAGTATCCGGAGCAAAATGCCAGAAATATTAGGGTCCTGAGCCAACCTCCCAGGCTGTGTGCTCTGTCGACACCCTCCTACAGGTTAACGTGGACCTGAAATCTGGCTGCTGCCTGAACAAGCGCTCTGCCCCCGGCAGCCATCCATGGCAATGGCTTGGGTCAGCAGATCATGGTCGCTCCCACCAGGTGCATGAGGGAATAAGGAGAACACACTGATGTATGCAGATCAAACCCTATCCCAGTAAGCTCTGCCTCTGATATCCCTTGCCATGGCTCTGGCCAATGGAAGACCTGCTTTCTTCAGAACAGGGCAAAAAGAGTCGGACCATTTCCCCACTGGCCATGGCTTTCCAGGCATGCTCAGCCCACGGCCTGAAAGTTGCCATGTGCGTCTGACAGTTGGAAACTAGTGACTGACTTCAGTTCCGGAGCAATCTTGGTGTGAACAATCCAGCTGCATCGGCCCTGTTAGACAGTCTGAGTCCTGCCAGTTTGAAAGATTCCCTGCCTGAGCCTAGACCCCAGACTTTCTCAGAGAGCTGTGGCAGATCCAGAGGAATGCTGCAGGCCCTGGCAGTTTGCCCTCTGGGGCTAGCTTTTCCCAATGGTCCTGGGAGCAGAAACGCCCAAAGAAAGGGAATCGTGTGGAACTAGGCTGCCCTGGAGCATGAATCTGTGTTTCCAGGGTTAAAAGTGGTGAGTGAAGCAGAAAAGAGATTGTTCTGTTTTCCGCATCGTCAGAAGAAAGCCCTAGAGCAGAATGGACACCAGTGATCTTCTTTTCTAAGCGTTAGATAGGCTTTGCTACCTCTTTGGTTTCGGTCAGTGGAGAAAAGCGATGGTGTTGTGTGCTCTGCAAGAGATGGCTGCTTGAGGAACACACAGGATGTCACTTATGACTTCCGTGGGGCCAGGATTTCACGCAGAATAGTGGAGGTCTGCTCTGACATCTGCAGCTCTCTCTGCTCTTCCTTGGCACACAAATGACTGCTCATCCCACCATGATCCAAATAAAGCACCTTTCAACGAGATGGATCCCCAAATACTGTACAAGCCGTAGGATATGTCTACACTGCAGAGAAGGTGTGTTCTTGATTGTTAACTTGAATTAAAGTGGCGTTACCTTGTCCTCGCTGCTATTTCAACCCCCGATGGTTAACCTGCATAAGGGCGCACCCCTGCTTTGCAGTGTAGACTTACCCTTCCTGACGGCGCAAAGTATAGACGGGGAACGCGGTTCCCACCTCTGCAGTGCAGCGGCTGCTCAGTAATGCTGAGCCACACCTCACAGTGCAGGCAAGTCGCCAGCTGAAATTAAACGGCACATTTAGGTGGGGAACATGAGCTGCTGATTTAACGCTACCTGCTAGGAAGCACTCGGCTCACACCTTGACTGTGCCGATAGTCTGCTCAAAGACCTAGGAACACGCTGCACTGTGTGAGTAATGCTGGGATGGCAAGGGGTGTGTGCCCAGAGCATGAAGTTCAGCCCGTGCTCCCGTCTTCGCAGCACCGGAGTCTTAGCTGGGAGAGCCAAGGTGGTATCCGGGGAAGTCTGTTGGATGAAAGCTGCCTGTGAACTTCTTGGCACTAATGCTGTGAGGCTGCTGTTCCCTGACGAATGTCTGATCTGAGGTGCTGCTGGGAGAGGCCACAGAAGGGTTAAATACGTGGTGTTTCATCAGGGTCCCTGATTGCTGAGCCTGCCCCCAGGATGGGTACATCCTGGGAATCCATTTTGCTTGGTTTTTCAAAGGGAGGAATTGTGTTGTAGCTGAACAATATGATGCTGCTGGGAAAAGGAGATCCTCCTGCCTTGTCTTTCGGTCTGTCCAGGGAAGGCACCTACCCTGGCACCCAATTATTTGTACTTGTGCCAGCTAAGAAAGTCTCGTATGGGGTGGTTGCTAAAGCCATGGCTAAGTTGTGCCAAGCTAATAATAGACACATCCCATTCATCATATTACTGTATGCCGGGGACGGCTCCTCATTCCCAGGCTGACTCAGCTCCCACCTCAGTGCCCTGCATCTCCTGGGACCAATTTCCAGTCAGAGCTGCAGGGGCTTCCTGGCCAGTGTCTGGGTGCATTTAGTTACTTGTGTCTGGCAGTCAGAGCTGCCCATGCTGAGGTTCTGACAGATTATTCAAGTTACAGAAGCAAAATGCGTCTCGGGCAGTTCACCCTTCTGTCAAGCAGCAAAACTCTAATACCTCCATGCAGAAAACTGCATCTTCCCCAGCCTAATTGTTCTGTCAGGAGACAAGAATGGGTCCTGCAACCTGTCCTGAAAGTCAGCAATACTGGGCGTTTTTGGACAGGCAGAGAGCGCAGACCACAGCCTGTAGGGCCTTGACAGAGAAAGCCCAGCCACCTGCCCCGCCTCCATCCCACGGGGCAGTTCTGCTATGCTACTCCTGAGCCAAGTAGTTAAAGCCCTCCAAATTACCAAATGTGTTTGTATCTATATTCTTACTGCTGTCTATTGTCCTGGACTGGCTTAGAACTGTGAGTACGAACCTCTGGGCAGGCCGTCAGGAACCAGGGCAGACACCCCAAACTGGTTGTGTGTTCGTACTTCAGTTTCACCAACCTAGTATCAAGTTGGTCGATGCAAGCACTATAAAAGCCTTAACATGGGGTCACAGACAGTGCCCTTGGGCACACCACTCTATCCTGCCACCCAGACAAGATTGCTTTTGTGATAGATGGTTCCTTACATCAAAAATCACAGTAAGATTCAGATTATTCCCAGTCCCAAAGGATCAGTCATCAGGTAAGTTGTACCCTAGATCTCTCACCAAAGACAACACTTGTAACCAATCCTGTAATAAACTAACTGAAGATTTAGTAACTGAGAAAAGAAAGGAGCATTGTTTACAAGGTTAAAACAAGTAAATAAACATGCAGAAATGAGTGACCATATTAGGTTTCAAAAGGCAATATTTGCTATAATATGCAAGCTCTGTATGTTGATTGCAGCTTGGGGATCCCTTGCTTATGCTTAGAAGTCTTGGCCTTCCAAATTCCAAGCATTATAGTGACATAGAACCTTCTGGTCAGGCATTTTTATTCCTTTTCTCCAATGGAACCACGGTTGGTACCTGACTCCTCTTCATGGGTGCAGGGGACCAATCACAGAATAATAGGGCTAGAAGGGACCTCATGAGGTCATCTAATCCAACGCCCTGCTAAAAGCAGGACCATTCCCACTAAATCATCCCAGCCAGGGTTTTGTCTAACCGAACCTTAAATATCTCCAAAGACAGCGATTCGACCACCTCCCTAGGTGACCTATTCCAATGCTTCACCACCCTCCTAGTGAGAAAGTTTTTCCTAATATCCAACCTTCACCTCCCCAGCTGTAATTTGAAACCATTGCTCCTTGTTCTGTCCTCTGTTACCACCGAGAACAGCCTAGCTTCCTCCTCTTTGGAGCATCCCTTCAACTAGTTGAAGGTTGCTATCAAATCCCCCCTCAGTCTTCTCTTCTGCAGACTAAATAAGCCTACTTCCTTCAGTCTCTCCTCGTACATCATGTGCCCCAGCCCCCTAATCATTTTCGTTGCCCTCCGCTGGACTCTAATTTGTCCACATCCTTTCTGTAGTGGGGAGCCCAAAACTGGACACAGTATTCCAGATGCAGCCTCACCAGTGCTGAATAGAGGGGAATAAACACATCCCTCGATCTGCTGGCAACACTCCTACTGATGCAGCCCAATATGCCATTGGCCTTTTTGGCAACAAGGGCACACTGTTGGCTCATAATCATCTTCCCGTCCACCATAACGCCCAGGTCCTTTTCTATAGCGCTGCTACTTAGCCGATCGGTCCCCAGCCTGTAGCAGTGCATGGGATTTTTCCGTCCTAAGTGCAGGACTTTGCACTTGTCCTTGTTGAACCTCATGAGGTTTCTTTTGGCCCAGTTTTCCAATTGTCTAAGTCTCCCTGGATCCTGTCCCTACCCTCCAGCGTGTCTACCATTCCCCCCCAGCTTGGTGTCATCCGCGAACTTACTAAGCACGCAGTCTATTCCATCATCAAGATCATTAATGAAGATGTTAAAAAGAACCAGTCCCAGGACCGACCCCTGGGTCACTCCACTCATTACTGGTTGCCAAATAGACATCGAGCCATTGATTCCTACCTGTTGAGCCCGGTGATCTAGCCAGTTTTCTACCCACCTTATGGTCCACTCATCCAACCCATACTTCCTTAACTTGCTGACGAGAATGCTGTGGGAAACCGTATCAAAAGCCTTGCTAAAGTCAAGGTATATCACGTCAACGGCTCTTCCCGCGTACACAAATCCAGTCATCTCATCATAGAAGGAAATCAGGTTGGTCAGGCACAATTTACCCTTGGTGAATCCATGCTGACTGTTCCTGATCACTCTGTTTTCCTCCAAGTGTTTCAGGATGGATTCCTTGAGGACCTGCTCCATGATTTTTCCAGGGATTGAGGTGAGGCTGACCGGTCTGTAGTTCCCCGGATCCTCCTTTTTCCCTTTCTTGAAGATAGGTACTATATTTGCCTTTTTCCAATCCTCCGGGACCACCCCCGTTTGCCACAAGTTTTCAAAGCTAATGGCCAGCGGCTCTGCAAGCACATCGGGTAACTCCCTCAGCACCCTTGGATGCAGTTCATCCGGCCCCATAGACTTGTGCACATCCAACTTCTCTAAGTAGTCCCTAACCTGACCTTCCATCACTGAGGACCGCTTTTCTTTTCTCCATTCCGCGTTACCCCGTGTAGTAGCCTGGGAGCTGGCCCTCCCTGTGAAGACTGAAGTAAAAAAAGCATTGAATACTTCAGCCTTTTCTGCATTATCCACGAGGATGCCTACCCCATTCAGTAAGGGACCCACACCATTCCTTATCCTCTCCTTGTTACTGACATACTTGTAGAACCCCTTTCTGTTATCCTTCACGTCCCTTGTCAGCTGCAACTCCAATTGTCCTTTGGCCTTTCTGATTTTATCCCTGAAGTCCCGAGCAATATCTTTATACACCTCCCTTGTCACCTGTCCAAGCTTCCACTTCTTGTAAGCTTCCCTTTTATGTTTCAGCTCCCCGCAGAGTTCCCTGCTAAGCCACGCTGGTCGCTGTCCACATTTGCTGTTCTTTCTGCACATCGGAATGTTATCTTCCTGTGCCTTTAACAGGGTTTCTTTAAAATACAGCCAGCTGTCTTGGACACCTTTCCCCTTCAGATCAGCTTCCCATGGGACCCTGCCCATCAGCTCCCTAAGGGAGCCAAAATCTGCTTTTCTGAAGTCCAGGGTGTGTGTTCTGCTTCTTTCCTTCCTTCCATTGATCAGGATCCTGAACTCTACCATCTCATGGTCGCTGCTGCCCAGGTTGCCATTTACGTCTACTTCCCCGATCAATTCTTCTCTGTTTGTGAGCAGCAGGTCTAGAGGTGCAAGGCCCCTAGTTGGTTCCTCCAGCATTTGTACCAGGAAGTTGTCCTCAATACTCTCCAAAAACTTCCTGGATTGACAAAGTCTTTGTCCTTTCATGTTTCACAGTGCTCTCTTGATTTCATTGGACCTCTGTACATGCAAGACCAGGGCATTACACTAAGTAACGTGTCTTTCCTGATTGCTGAGTAATACAATTACAGAGAGTCACAATTCAAACACTCAGTATAGCTTTACCATGGGCGACAGATGTTTTAAGTGAGATCAATATGTTCATCAACCTACAAGCATTTCATCAAGTCTAAACACATTTTCATGAACTTAACCTTTATTTTAACAATGCTAACACTCAGGTTAGGTCAGACTAGCTTTCAGCTAGACATTTGTCTGTGATCAGTGAGGCCTGGGGTTTTGACGTGAGCTAGCCCCTGGTCTGCCAGCATCACAAAAATCATTCATGAAGTGGCAGTTTTTCAAATCAAGGCACCTAAATTGTGCTTGCAAATACCTGTGCAGGTGTGCACGGGCAGGGGAAAGCTGCACATGCAATTGGAACCACACATGCATGAGTATGACTTGTTAAAACATAACATCTTTTTTTAAAAGGTGTATCTTTTTAAAAATATACTTCATTGCTTAGGTCTAAGCATTCTGACTTTTCAGGCTTAAACCAGACGATTAAAAATAAGAGTGCCTAGCGTGTTGACTCAGATACTTTGCATCCCTACCCCAGTTCAATAACTGTTCTTATGAGTGGTAAAATGGTCTGTACATATGAATTTAAGGTGCTTGATGAATCTGCTAGAGCCAAACAAACATTAGTTGCGTTTCTATTTCACATGAGCTCTGCTGTCAGTGCAGCAGCGTAGCTTCTTTGTTATAGATCAGTGAAGCTGAATGTGCATTTGAATGCAGGAATTCTTTATTTACTTTTTAGTCCTTGCATTCTCCGTTCCAGTAAGGGCCATATGCTTGCATTCCCTCTTTGGCATTAACATTTATGGGGTTTGTGTAAAAAGAAATAAAAACATGCACATGCTGTAGCAAAACAGAAATGGATAAAGGACAATAAACCAAAATTAAACTAGCAGTCAAAAGTATTTAGACAGGATAGATTTTGTAAAAGCATTATGAGTTGATGTTCCACTGCTCCGAAGAGGGATTGTCAGTTAGTGACATATGTCTTGCTGAAATAGTAATTAAAACTGAAAAAAGTTGTTATATTTCTTTGGTTGTTTTTCCTGGCCTTTTCTTTCCTCAGGAGGAAAGTAGTCACCAGACTGGAATTGCCAGTACTTTACAAAAATCAAGCATATTTCTAGAGTAAACCATTTTTACATGTGTATTTAACTCAGATAGCTTCTAGATCTTCATATACTGAATTTCAGTCTATGTCACATACTTGCTGTTTCACGCACTAATCCCTCTAACCTTGCCACATTGGAGGCTTCCTCTACATTTTGATTTCAGACCACTGGATCCTGTATGACTGCAGGGCAGTGGACTGGATCGAGGGTCTTCAGCACTCATTTATAGTCACTTTTATAGGGTAGAATTGCAACTGGGAGATCTTGAGCCAAATCCTAAATCACCTTATATCTGGCCTAACTGGTGGAGACAAATTTGGCATAGCTAGTGCCTGCTATACTCAGAAATCCCTGCCTATCGCAGTGGTCACCACTGCAGGCAGCAATATCTTAGAGCAGCCTTGAGGCTGCTCTAACTTATGTCTTGGCCAAACCAGCCTCCCAGATTCTGGGGATCATAGACACCAACATGGTGTGAAATCACTGTAGTCCTTCTGCATCAATCCTATGCTGAGTGCAGCTTGGCTTGACCCAAGGCTTCTGGTCCCATGAGAGTCTAGTGGTGGGAAAAAATCTTTTCCAGTTCAGGTTTCCTTGCTCTCCGTTTTCAGATACTGCCTATCTAGGCAGCTGGGCCATAGCCTCAGCTGGTGCAAATTGGCACGACTCCATTGAAGTCAGTAGATCTTCAACCAGTTACTCCACCTTCAGATCAGACCTGATGAGATTTCAGAATCTAGTCCCTCCACTTCCCTTATCTGGGAATCTTGCAAGAATCCTGGATGAAGTGTGTGAGTCACGCCCAGAACCTAGCTCACAGGGGACAGCTTTGCAATATCCCCGGGGTGTGTCCATGCTGTGACATTTGGAGTAGTCGTATTTGTAAATCGCTGATATTTTAAAGTCCTAAATTTCATGAACTGTTAGTGAGAAAGGCAAAGCAGGGCCGTGTGATCTGCCCTCAGCATCTCGCCCGGGATGAAGAAATCCCACTTTCCATATGGTGGGATCGACTCGTACCTTGGAGTTTAAAGTGGAGCTGTGGCCATGCAAGGCATAACATCACCCAAGGAACCATCAGCCCCCCTCACTCGCCCCAACACACTGTGAATCATTCCTCATCCGTTACGCCTGCTTTCGCTCCCTTCAGAGCTCCAGCTGCTGCGCCCAGAAGCTGCCTGAGCAAAGGAGAAATCTCAGCATGCCAGTTATCCAGGACAGATAGTTTCCTGCTCCGCTCTATCTCTGCACACTCCGCTCAGCAGAACGGAAGTGGGCTGAGCAGCGAGCCAGTAGCCAGTGCTGCTGCGCATTCGCCAACATCGGGAATCATAATTTCAGGAAGTGCTTAGATCCCCAGTCTGTGCCATGCCTGACATCTGGCTTCTTCCCCCTCTGGCTCCAGCTGAAGGTGCTGATGTGTGTTAGGGTTCGTGCCGAGGGAATGTAGGATAGGCAGCTGTACTTGGCATATCTGCCTTTTTAAAATTTGGGGTAACTTAGGGGGCATTGCACCCATCTCTGTGTGAGAATTAGGATCTCTATTGTTTCGGGAACGAGAGTCCTGTGAAGGTGCTGTGGGGCCGTGAGTTCTCCAGTCCAATCTCTTTGATAAGTTTGGTAAATTTGCTTGTGTTATGTACCAATGCACGTGTAAGGAATGATGAAAATACAGTGTACTCTATTCCTTTTCAGGCAGAAGGAATTTTTAGAGACTGCTGTAATGCTCTGCTGAAGACTCTCTGCTGGGTAGAAAAAAAGGGGGAAGAGATGAGGGGCCCCATCTCTGGCAATGCTGAGAAAACCACATCAGTGTGATGCGTTGCTCAGGATAGTTACGTGATGTCTGAATGATGTTCCCAAGGTTAAATAAGTGAACGTATGGCTTGAGTTTTTCTGTGGCTACTTTGTCGTACTTGTCTGCTATGTTAATAGTATTAAATCTTTCTGAGTAAAGGGTGATTTTTGATGTGTCCTTCTATGTTGCAGGACATTTCTCTGGGCTGCCTTAGAAAGAGGTTTGCTAACAGTTTTGCATGTGTTGCTGGACTGGCAGGTAAAATGCTGGAGTCAGATACTAAAATCCCCAATCAGATCAAAAGTTAATGAGTGCTTCAACTTTCATAGAGCAGACATAGAAACCTACCAACGTCTGTTCAACCAGACCGGCACAAAGGTGATTGTAGTGACTGGTTCAGTTAGTGTGGTTGGCATCCATGTTACCTGGTGCATGAGAAACAGAGACGTCGAAGCTGAAGAGGAGAAGAATCAGGTGTCTGAACTGGTATGTGCCTGTAAAAAACCATGGCTTCATACAGACAGCACAGTCTGCAGTGAGGAGCAAACCCCTGACTTTCAGCGGAGCACGCATGAGCCTGAGTCAGCCGATCTTAGGGGGGAATGTGGTGGTAAGTGGCAGGCTGTTATAGGGCAAGGTTACCCCCATTAGATTCACCCCGTTAGATGTATTGCCCCCCCCTTTTACTTGGCTGTAAAGCAAGGAACCGACAGGCCTGCACGTTGCATAGCTGGAGCATTACTTAGCGTAAATGTGGGTAAGCATAAGCCCTTTGACACAGATCGATATGTTAACCTCTAAAGGAAGCCCCCATCCATAGTAGATTGGTGAAAAAGCTACATGTGGGCAGAGAGGGCGGAGCATGATCAGCTGATGCACAGGCCTATAACAAGGCAGTCACAATGTGGCTCTTCTTCTCCTGGACAGCTTCCATTTCTGTTTCCGTTCTACTGGACCCTTCCACTCATTGGGGAACCTGGACCATTGGATTGCACAGAGATGCGGCTGGATCTTTTGTCTCTGGCCACCAGGTGCTCAGCTCAGGGTGTGAATATGCAATTCTAAAAGCTTATGCCTAGAATGGAACCCCAGATTATCCTGAGCCTGTGCTATCTTTCCCTTGTTCTGTGCTGGGATCTTTCCTTGCTTCTCTGTTATTTTAATGTCAGTGTTTCTGTTGTACACTGAGACTCCCCACAACATACTGGGCTCCATAATGTAAATTCTGTGTAGCCGGATTCTGAGGAAAGAACCTTAGTGTAGTCTCTCATCGCTACCCACTTTTGAAAAGGATCAGGCAACAGGGTGCAGCTGCTATAGGGGAACATTTCCACTGAAATTCCGGAGACAGCTCGGAGAATTGTCTTAAGGGTTGCAACTGCTGCCTCTTAGTGTTGGCTGGGGTGTCTCAGAAACAATCATAGCCTCATGTCCTCTTCTGGATCCCCTGCATTTCGGAAGTGGTTTTCATCACTAGGTCTTCAGTGAAGGACCAAAGTGCCAAGCTCCGGAGGATTGGATGTGGTTGTGATGGTGGGAAACCCTCTCTGGAGCTGGTTAGGAAAGCTAAGTTACGGGTAAAGACGTGCTGAAGGCAGGCTCCATTTAGAGATTAACGTGCTGCTTTTCCTCAGGAGAACAGAGGCCCAGGGCGTAAACCATGTCTATCTCTAGGGTGAATCCTTGTCCTCAGACAGAAACTGCACTGTGGGGATCCAAGCAGCAGTGAGTCTATATCAGAGCCATTCTGCAAGCCCAGGATGGAGAGGGTAGTTTGTGTCCCCAACATGTTCATGAGCCAGCTGGGGGGCTGCCCTGCCCTGCAGGAAGACCCAAGCCGGTCAGGCCACAGTGTTTAGATGGTGCATAGAACACGCCCTTTCCTAGCACTCAAGCAGGAGGTCGAAAGACTGCCCTGTTTCTGTGCGGGGAGAGTGGAATTGCTCTTTGCCCTCTTCCCCACCCACTCTCTCGCCGAAATAAAGACCGATCACTCTGGAGAATCATAACGTGTCAACATGTGCGGAAGTTCTCCCTTGCCCCAGATCATTTGTTTAGTCTTGGTGTAACAGACTCACATGCACTCACCTCTGGACTGGCACCTCCTGCTGGTGTTCTAGGGAATAGCTCAGATCAATGCCCCCATCCACAGCCTGTGCTCCATCACTTTCCTCAACATTCACAGGTAGGCCCTTCAGCACCGTCTGGGCCCACCATGTCATTTTCTGGTCTCAGCCCTCTGGCTGAGCCATAGCCTTGTTCCCCTCCTTCCAGGGGATTCGATAGGCCGGGTTCTGCCACTTGTTCCAGTGCTGCTGCAGTCTACCACCACTCCAGCGGCAATCTGAGGGAGGCAGGGAGGGACCTGGGCCCACCCACTACTCCGTGCCCTGTCCCAGGGACTCTACGCACAGCAACCTTGCATTGCCTCTCCCCCCCAGCTCTGTGAAAGTCTTCCCTGGGCTGTTTCCCAGCAACTCCCAGTACCTCTGCTGCCCTTGTATCGGGGACCTGTCTCCATTCAATCCCAGCAGCCAGGCAGTGCTCTGTCCAGGGTCCTGACGCCCTGGAATGTAGTGACTATGCTCTTATTACCTCTCCCTTTTATACCAGGCTTCCAGACCATGACTGACTGCTTCACCACAGCTGCCTGTTGTCTGCTGCTCCCAGGGCCCTCTTACCCCTCCGAGCCAGAACAGGGGCAGACACCCCACTACATTTCAGTACATTGAAGTCTCCTGAGGCCATAGCTGGAAACACTGTAGAACTACCGTTGATCAAATGCATTTTTCATTCAAATGTGGCTTGAAATTGGCTTCAGGCAGGAATATTGGAACATGGCCCCTCCACGATCTAAGCTGTAGCTGCTAAATCCCTCTGCAGTCAGCTGAGCAGCATATTTTTCCCAGGGTGTGCCAAGCCTATGTGAGGTGGGAACTGAATGCCATCATTCATGCTGTTAATGCGTATGTTAAGAGTCAAGGCCGTGCAGTGGGAGAACTCTCACACACATTACAGAAACCCTCTAGCCCAGGAGGGGATTTTTATGCATTACTGGCAGTGCATCCAATTATCATAAGAAAGTTTTGCTCCAGCTCAGCCTGGCTGGCAGCCTGAATGGAACTCTTCCTGCCATACTCCCTGATGCACATTTAGGCAAATTAACTTTAAATAGGAAAAAGTACTATCGAGTGCAGAAGGAAATATTCAGGTACAAGCTCCCTGTCTCTCTCATCTTTGCTTCTACCACTTCTTGTACAGTAGTTTCTTGCTGCCCTCCTCTCGTCACAACCTTCCCCACTTAATCCTTCTTTTTCTTCATCTCAGCCAGGCCAGTTCCACCAAAGTCATTCTGAAGTGAGGTGTCATGGCAACAGTGGGGTGAATCTTTCCCTTTCTCTCTTTAGAAAACAGAAAAGTAAACTCAGTGCTGGGGAACATACCCGACTGAGGCCAGCTTTCATCTATAGAACAACATCTAGGGAGTCTTCCCAGGCTACATCACTAGTGTATCTCAACACTCAAAGGATCACTTCTCAGGGTGTGAGGGAAGGTGGGTTGCCTCCAAGATGGCAACAAAAAGATGGTGGGAAATTTGTGATACAGATGCCTGTCAGAATCTCAGCTGACCCTACCTATGTGATTCACACAGACCACTGTTCAGGTATTAGATGGTAATAGTTTTTACTGGACCTTGCGTCCTGGACTGAAGGTTAAAACACAAGAGCTATCATCATTTTTGCTTTATGAGTTAGATTTAAGAATGACTCCATTCTTTCATACCTAGCATGGCCCCCTAGCAAGTGGGAGAGATCAGGACAGGGTTGAGGGACAATGAGGCAATGTCTACACTTAAAAAGTTAAGTCAACTCTGTTAAGTTGACTTAACAAGTGTAGACAGAGCCTTGGCTCCCTGCTGAGAAGGGAGCCATGGTCCCTGCTGAGAAGGGACCCATGGCTCCTTTCTTTCTGGGACCCGCGGCTCCTTTCTCACCAGGACCCTTGTGGATCTCAGGGAGAAGAAAGCGGGGCTCCCTTCTTACCGGAACCCAGAGAAGGGAGTGGGAATCCCTTCCTGCTGGGACCTGTGCGGGTCTTGAAGAAGGGAGTGGGGCTCCCTTCTTGCCGGGACCCACGTGGGTCCCAGCAAAGACAGTCACCAGCACTCCGTGTACAGAGTAACCTCCAGGGATCCCCTGTCCATGGAGCACCAGCAAAGACAGCCACCTGTACTCAGCGGACAGGGGAACCTCTGGGGATTCCCTGTCCACAGAGTGCCAACGGCTGTCTTCTCTGGTGCTCTGCGGACAGGGGATACCCAGAGTTTTCCTTTCTGTGGAGTGCCAGGGTAGACTGTTACCAGCGCTCCACAGACAGGGGATCCCTGGAGGTTCCCCTGTCCACAGAGTGCCGGTGAAGACAGCTGCCAGAGGCTCCCTGGACAGGGGAGCCCCAGGGAAGAGAGCCCCTGGGGCTCCCTTCCCCCAGCCCTAGGTCGACTTAAGTAATTAAGTCAACCTAGGGCATCCACACCGGTGTTAGGTTGACTTAATAAGGTCGACTTAGACCTTAAGTCGACCTAACAGGCGGTAGTTATTAAGTCGACTTAAGGAAGCCCTTAAGTCGACTTAATGAAAGCCTGGTGTGGACATGGAGTAATTTAGGTTGACTTAAGCATTCTTAAGTCGACCTAAATTGCTAGTGTAGACATAGCTTAGGTGACTATCTAAGACAAAGCCCTGAATATTGGGACAGTCCCTATCAAATTGAGACATCTGGTCACCCTATTCACACCCCTCAGTGCTTTCTGGTTTTGAGCAGGTATACAAATACATGATGAGGCTACCACTCTGTTGTTCTCAACCAATTTCCTACCTAGCCAGAACCCAGAGTTACAAGACGTTTAATGAGGGGATGTCTTGTGAGATTCCACCTCTGTTTCTAGATCCAAGAGGCTCAGAGAAGTATTCAAACTTTAGAAAGTTGGTCAATTGATCCATAGCAATAAAATACCCAAGTTTGTTATAACTTCTCAGATGTTGGAGGCCATAGACTAGACAGAACTCTATTAATTCTGTCATGCTCTGTGAGTACTTTGATTTCCATTCTTTACTCTTATGAACAAACTGGCAACAAGCCCACTTCTCCAACTGTGCTGACGATATCAGGAAAGCACAGGTGTTATCCATGACCAATCCATTTTCACCTTTTGATGTGCAACTTCTTGTGATAGTAGTCCTCTTGATGTATGATGGATTTTGTGTTATAAAAGTCCTTTCCCATCCCAAATCAGGAGACCAAATAGGAACATCAAGAGCTGTAGAAGAAGATCAGAGTCATGTTCAAACACTAGAATTACATGACAGACTCTTCCACGTCTTCCTTTTTTTAATCTATCCTGTTTGTGTAAGAGAAAGAAGAAATGCCTCTGTAGTGTCTATGTACATTAATTGATGGCTGTTTCCCTCAGAAGGCAAAATTACATAAATGTTGTTTTGGTTGTGAATACTGAGTTCTCACTCTGTGCTATCTAAAACAACTCCCCATAGAACATGTGTCCCAGAGCAGGTGCACGCTGGTGGCCTCTTTCAAACAAACTGGCATCTACTGTGCAAGACAGTCCAGAGGCCAGCTGGCATGTTGCAATTAGTATAGGCTGACTTATCCTCATTCCCGGTTGAGGGGAGACCCTCCTAAGGATGTTGGAGGGCAGAACTTGTGGCAAATACCTGCACCTGATTGGCAAATAATGAGTATATTATAATCTTGGCTTCTACTTCCTATGGCTGATGTATATGTAGAGCAACAACTATGATTTTACGTTTAGATGGTTAAGCCAGATAATCGCATCATGGATAGCAGAGTGTAACGCTGTGATGCCTCCTTTGTATTTGAATTGAGCATTGAGTTGTTCTATGCTCCATGCTCTGTGCTGGATGACTACATTTGCACACTAGATAGTCTTTAATTTTCCATTTGTGCAGTAGTATCCACATATGCCATGGTGTGTGCAGTTGTGGTTTAGGGTTGCCCATGAGGTTCATGGGAGATTGAAGCCAGGGATCTTCTGACTCTGGCATTTTACAAGGCGGGGAGGGGGGTTGTGACTTCTTGTGAACTCCAGTCAGCTTTCCAAGCTTCATCAGGATTGACACTGCATTAGCAAAAATTAAACACGTGGGTCCAAAAGGGCGTACCCAACTTCAAGCAGTGGTGAGGGATGTTCTTAAGGCCCTACTGGATGGGAAGACATTCATTTTCCACAATCCTGTAGAATTCCCAAAAGGTTGCAGCATCTCAGTGAATGGATGGGGGAGCAATGGGCAACCGCTCCGGTATCCAAAGTGTTGGGGTTGACTTGAGGGTTCCAGTAACGCACCACATTGCAGTGTTTGGTTGGACATCAGCAAGTTGAGTGTGGCTGCATTGTACTCAGCTATGGCCATCACTGACGTCTGTAGCATGAATGATGATGGCCTCCAGCTTGTGCGTCTCACTTTCTGGACCAGTGTGACCAGGGCTGGATTATCAAAGGTACGTTATGGGCTTAAGCCCTGGGCCCCAATCACAATGGGGGCCCCGGGCTCAAGCCTCTAACCCCCCTGCAATAATCTGGCCCTGCTCAGCACCAGCAGGGCAGGAGCGCTGAGAGTGCTCCTACCTTGTTGGCGCTGGTGGGTGGGGGAGAAGGGAACTCGAGGCTGCGCTCTGCACTCTGCCCCACCCCTGGGCCAGTTGACCCATCCCTGGGGCAGATCGGGACAAGCCAGGCCCTGTTCGCTCAGCCCAGGGGTGGGCGGGGCCAGGTGGCTCACGGTGCACCATCTCCTAGTGTGCTGGGGGGCCTGGGAGGCTATGTGGCCTCCCCCTGTGCCGGGGGTGGGGGTGGGGGCCTGCTGGGCTGACGTGCAGCACAGTGGCCTCCTGGGGCCCGTGGGAGGCTGCGCTGGAGGCCACCGCACCGCACACCAGCAGCACCCATGCCCCCGGCACACTGGTCAGAGCAGGACCAGGGCAGGAGCACCCTCTAGCCCCAGCCCTGCCCAGAGATGGGGCCCATGGGGGGGCAGACAGGGATCCCCCAGTGGTCAGGGGCAGCCCAAGGCCCCTGGGCCACTTAATCCGGCCCCGAGTGTGACCCTTGTCTTTGTCTTGGCAGCTATGTTCTTCAGAGGGTCGTGGAAGGTTAGTGTGCAGCTCAGCTTCCCTCCGCGATGGGTCGGAGTGGGCTCATGTTACACGCTCTGGCTGCAGAAAGTCAGCCCGGACTAAGGAAGTGGGAAATGAAACTCCTGAGATCTGCCACAGTGTGTAAAACCTTTTACCATTCACTGGATTAACCGACCCAGGCAAGGAATCCAGACATGAACAAGCGGATATAGAGCAAGAGCAATGATGGCTGTTTAGATATTGGTCTGACTGAGGCAGAGCGCCACTGGAGTCTGCTGTGCGGCCCCACAGAGCTGGGGGAGCTGGGCCCTGCAGCGAGCTGGTGGGGGGCCCATACAGCAGGCACTGCCTGCTACTCTGGAGACAAGTCACATTTAATGGCCCACCTGGCCCTTCGCCAGCCAACGAGACAACGCCATTCTGAGATGGGAGGCTGAGTTGTCCACTTTTGAAATCCCTGCTTGATGTAGCATTAGAAGCTGCTGAGTAAGTGGCGATGAGCTCTTCAGGAAAGCAGGTGACAATAGTAACAGCAAGAACTCTTTGGGGCAGATTCTGCCGTCCACACTCACGCTAAGCAGTGCTTAGTTCCAGGAAGCCATGCCATCGAAATGAGTTGGGACAACACGTGCAGTAAGAGTGGCGGGAGCTGAACCTCCAGGTGTCGGCTTTTTGGGACCAGCGACTGTCTTTCAATCTCTTTGTAGCCTCCTCACCCCAGTGCCAGGAGCCCTGATCCTGACTGGGGCTTTTGGAGGATGCTGTAATGGAAGAAGTCGGGTGACAGGGCAGGATTCCTCACTACGGAGCAACACTTTGGCATGTCTGGCTGTGCGTATGCACACTACAGGAAACAGAACTGTGACGGAAACTGCAGAGAAGGGGAGGGCTAGAGAAACCCAGCAGGGCGACTGGTAGCCCTGTGTGGGGGGTGGTTGAAGGGCCTATGGAGTTGCACCAGGCGATGGGCTGAGAAGCATTGTTATTTCTCCAACCCCCGAATGGCTTGAGCTCGAAGAATGAGAGATGAGTCACATCAGTTCATAGCTCAGCTGAATTTTTTGGCCCAGCCTTAGTTTTCCGGTGCTGTCTGGATTACAAAGACAAGTATGAGCAAAAGCCCTTTACGGTGAGTGGCAGCACCCTGAGAATCTCAGCGAGGTAGCTCATGGATCTCTTCAAGTGACCTGCCTCTCTTTACAATGTCTGTAGTCAGGGCAGTATTAGAAGGTTCAGCAGATCAGTCCAGCAGAATATGGACTTGAATAGAATTGTATGGATTTCCTAGGTTGGTGCAGAATTTATTTTATTAGACATTTGGATATTGCCTGCATTTTGGTTGGAGTTCTATGATCCGGGGAGTCAGTAGAATCCATTTAGAAAAGGCAATAATCTTCTGGCTTTGATTTTCTTACTGTTAGCTAAGTAAAAAGTACTCACTAACAAATGATTCCAATGAATAAGCCAACTGAGGTGTTCTCTCTGTCACACACATTCAGACCCCCTTTGTGAAAGCTTCCTCACCTGTGGCTATTACAAGGAAATTACAGCCTGGATCTTCTTGCATAGTGACAAAGGCTTTCAGTTCTTTTGTTTGTGACCCCAGGGCCATGGGCACACTTTTAGAGGAGAGCGCTATAAATGAATGTATGTAAACTGTTAACATTCGAGGCGCCCAGCACAAGGCAGTCAGAAATATGTATCTTAGATCCTCAGTTTTGTAGGATCAATAACATTTCTTGCTCTGTATGCAGGAAAGGCCTGAAACAAAAAGTAGACACATTTCAGTGTGACATGGATGCTATATATATTTGCTCCACCTTAGTCAGTTCCAGATGTTTTCGCAGGAGCTGTTAGTCCCATTGAACGGACAGACGTCTATGAAGAGTTGCTCTGCTGGCTTTTACCCTTGTGAGAGCAGTGAAATGTTACAAAGTCAGGGCGTGCTCTGGGGGCCCTAGGCCCCACTGGGGGGGTGTGCGTGTGCCATTCTTGTCCCCTGCTGCTCTGCCCCTGGCACCGGCTGAGGGTTGGGGGGGCGGGCTGGCCACTGGGCTGGCAAAGGTGGCTAACCCCTGTACTAACTTGATGATGGCCTGGAGTTTGGTTAGAAAATTAATTCATCATCTCTCACAGAGTCCACACTATTAAATACCCTGTGTAGTGTGAAATAGAGTTAACTCTTCCATTCTTTTTATAGGTCAGAATTCAGCAAAACATGTAAGCATGGGCTTCATGTAACTGTTCACTGAAGTCCTGGGGAGTTACACACGTGCTTCAGTGTTGTGCTGAATTAGAGCGATGGTGACAAATAGGGTTATTGTGTAATAGGGTTATTCCAATAAGGAACAGCACTGTTGATTATGTGTTTAATTATATCATGTGTGTAACTCTTACAGGTCTCTTCTGCTATAGTTAAAGCTGCAGAAAAGGGTCCCCTCCTCTAGAGACGAATCTTCAAATCATTTGCAAGTTTATGAGCAAACATTTTTACACTTCAAATTATAGTACCCCTTGTACCCTCCATATCCCCACCTTCATTTCCAGTGTTCTTAGAGCCCTCTCACCCAGGACTCAAACCTTTATGTGGAAGAAAATGAACAGTTAACTCAGGATAAGTCGATCAAATCAATAAGCTATTGACAGTTAAGGGTTCAGTCATGGAAGGTGCTGATCACTCGGCTCTGATCCATCAAAGCTCTTAAGTTTAAGTTTAGAATTAAGCATGTGTGAAAGTGCTTTGGTGAACAGAGGCCTTAATTAGCCAGTTGTTGTATTATACATAACTTTTCATAACTAATCCTCTTAATGGAAGTTTAACAAAAAAGGATTTGGGTTAGCTAAGGCTAACAAATGAATCGGAATACGTGGGTTAAACTGAATTAAACATAGTCATTGTGGAGGAGGACCTGTGCATTGAAGCAAGATTGAAAAGATTTATTGTGCTGTGTTTCCAGGTACACCGCTGGTTTTCAGTTTTATGTTATTCTTGGGTCTCCTACACAGAAATGTATGAATTAGTGTTTTAGAATTTTCATGTATTAAAAATTAGTCTTTTGCAAACCCACAAGTAATGAGGAAATGAAAAATATTGCTGTTACCAGTTCCCAAAGCCATCCACTGCCATACTCTAAGCTTCATTCATAACAGAAGCTGCTTTTAGGCAGATGGTCTCATGGTCTGAAGCAAGATACAAGGTTGCTGAGCAGTTACATTCCATGAATAGCATCTTGTTCTTTCAAATTGATCCCATTGATTTGCTCAAATGATCTGCATACCACTGCAAACTTTATGAAAATGGACTATTTTCAAGTTCATAGTGACAGGCAAAAACACCAGTGATTTTGAGTGTTTATGCATTTTACTTTGAATAGCTTTTGAGAATAAAGCATTAAGTGTAAGAGAGAAAAGTGGATGAGGTCATGTCTGTTATTGGACCACAGACCAGAAGAAGAGCTCTGTGTGGCTTGAAAGGTTGTCTCTCTCACCAGAAGAAGTTGGTCCAATAAAAGATATGACCTCACCCACCTTGGCTCTCTAGACCCGGTTGCATCTACCCCGCATTCATTAACAGTATTACAATCAATTGTGATTGCCCAATCATATTAAGAGTTTAAGTAAGGAGGGGTTCGTTTTAACCCTTACGTGTGAGGATAAGCGTAGAGGAGACTCTCCTGGCATTAGTGTCACAGGTTAGTGATGTGGAGAGCTTTTACTGAAATGCTAATTTAGTTGAACTTTGGGGTCAGTTGTTTTGATTATGAACATCCGCTACCTGGGGCCGTTCTGGAGACCAAGTCTCCGTTTGTGGACAAATATACAAAGGGATTTCTTAACAGGGAGTTAATAATGTAGTTAAGTCAATCACATTCCCCTCTGCTAAATGACCTGAGTATTCCGGGTTGAATTCCAGAAGATAACTATGGGCACTTCAACTGCAAGCTGAGAACATTATTGAGCCAATACGTTTCTGTTCAGTTTTCCAGAGTAGCGCTTGTCTCTAACAGTGAAGAGAAACGTTACTTTTCCATATAGACTAGTGAAGATAGATCAAGCCCTAGGACACCGAAGACTTCTCTGAGTGAATAGGTATTACCTTTGGAAATGTAAATGTGTTTCTTCCAATTTCTTTTTAGCAAATATTCCAGATTATTAGAAAGACTATTTTGAGACACAGTATCTGATAAAGTTCCTCAGTGGAAATGCCTTATCCTTTTAAAATAATTAAAATGCTATCCAGTCATCCTTTCTCTAAGTCAAATAATTAAATCAAGTTTGCATTTCAATGTGCACTCTTCTCAGAAATTGCCCTGGTGATGAGAAAACAGAATCTAACACAGGATTTAAAATTCTGTTGTTGATAATACTGTCAGGGGCATCACTGTGGAATCTGGTGTTGGAGCGAGTCACTTATTAGTTAGTGAATGCAGCTTGTGAGATGAGAAGTGAAAGGTTTGTACTATATCAGCCAATTCTGCAATTGGTCGGTCCGAGGCCTGGTCTAAACTATTGCATTGGATAACGTAACATAATTAGCGTATCTCATATCAGTGTACTTACAGCTACGCCGCACAGCATCTTCACAATGCTATGTGCATGGGAGATGCTCTCCTGCCAGTGCTGCCTTTCACCTCTTGGGGAGGTGGATCAATTCAGTCAATGGGGGAGGGCTCTCCCATCAACTGAGCAGGTCTACACAGACCCTTTCAATTGATGCCGCTGCAACAATGTTTGCTGCTGCAACAGTGTAGACATGCCGAGTCAGAAAGATCCTATCCGTGAATTTCCCAGAGATGGTAAAGTCTCAGTGCATGGAGTATGCCACCAAGCATAATAATGGCTAAGCAGAAAGTCAACGCTCAAGGCCCTGCAGGGGTTCCCTTGGAAGAGAAATCAGTGGTAGGGATTCAGGGCAATCCTTGGTTTAGTCTGTTTATTTATAGAAATATGCACCACGTCCTGTTTCTCTGAACAGCACTAAGATACAACACACAGGCTTTTGCAGAAATTCCAAACCTGGCACTTCGTCTGGGACCTCATGAAATGATCGTCTCTGTGCTTCCTGGCCATGGTCACATACAACTCACTATGACTACTTAAACCCATGGCCATATCACAGGCCCCAGAGTTTATAACTACGGAACTCCGTTAGCTCCATCCTCTCTCCCTGGCCACACGGCATGCCAGATCTCTGAACATCCTTGGTGAGGTGTGGCCCACAGTAGGTCACGGTTTCCAGTAATAGTCTCATTTGATACCACCTCCTTTCTCCTACTCAATACCTCCCCGCTTAGGCATGCCATGCTCATGTTTTCCTCCTAGCTGCAGCATCGCTTTGGGAGCTCTTGCTCTGCTGGTTATCCAGTGTGAGTCGCATCTTTTCTAGAGTACAGTCCCCAGTCCTATAAGTGTGAGCTACATCTTTTATTCCTACAGGTAAGACCTTGCATGTGGCTAGTTTAAAATGCATATTGCTCAAATGAGTCCATCAAGGAATTCAGATTGGTCTCTATCACTATTGTATAACCACAATTACTTTTTGTGATCTGTTAGTTAACCAGTTTTTAATCCACGTAATATGTGACACATTAATTTTGTAAAGTGCTAATTTTTTTTTTTAAGTCATGTGGGACTAAATGCCTTACAAATGTCCAAGTAGATTATGTCAACACCACTTCCTTTAAACAAGTGATGTGATTAAAGACAATCTCTGCCAATATCTGTTTTCCATAAAATGATATTGATTGGCATTAATTGTGATACTGTCCTTTAATTCTTTACTGATTATGTCCCATGTGAACTTTTCCAGGATGTTGCTGGATGGATGGGATGTCAGGCTAAAGTCATCCTATTTATACTTATTAAATATCGACATTGTGGCCTGGCCAACCTGGGGTAGCCCCCTGAAAATGCCAAGATCAGGGCAAGCTGCAAACTGAGCAAATTTTCTCGGTACTGATGCGTGACACTCTAGTCAGGTTTCCCAATCAATCAGCAAGTGAACAGTGCTTCTGATGCCCCACACCAGTTATCAAGAGGCCACAACAAAATATGAACAGCCCCCTTTACTGCATTTCAGTCTCTGGCTCCCCATCAGACACAGGGTCTAGTGAAGAGATAAGTTATGTAAAACTCCATGCTCTTTACCAAAAGGGCTCTCCTGACCCTAAAGGATCAGCCACGTTACCAGATGAATAGGTTTGGATCTTACCCAAATTACCATGGAAAGACACAAACTATGAGAGTGCTGTTAAAGGGTTAAAGCAATCGGAAAGTCCATATACATCAAGTCCTTGGCAGAATTTGGAGTGTGCAGGCTTGTATAGTTCGTCTGGTGTACATCCAGTACCTGGATGGGTCTCAGTCCTTTGTTTCACATCAGCTCATAGAATCATAGGGCTGGAAGGGACCTCACAAGGTCATCTAGTCCAACCCCCTGCTAAAAGCAGGACCACTCCCACTAAATCATCCCAGCCAGGGTTTTGTCTAACCAGACCTTAAATATCTCCAAAGATGGAGATTCCGCCACCTCCCTAGGTAACCCATTCCAATGCTTCACCACCCTCCTAGTGAGACAGTTTTTCCTAATATCCAACCTCGACCTCCCCAGCTGCATCTTGAAACCATTGCTCCTTCTTCTGTCCTCTGTTACTACTGAGAACAGCCTAGCTCCCTCCTCTTTGGAGCACCCCTTCAAGTAGTTGAAGGTTGCTATCAAATCCCCCCTCAGTCTTCTCTTCTGTAGACTAAATAAACCTAATTCCTTCAGTCTCTCCTCATAAGTCATGGGCCCCAGTTGTAGATGAATAGATCCAGAGGTAGGTGTTGGCTGAAAACTGTATAGCCTAAAAGACAACATGATGGTGTGCAGTAGCCTTGAATGTCCCTCTGGCCTTCTCCATGCTGTGTGTGTGGAATTTTACAGCAATGAGATGGAGCCCAGAGTCACCTGAGCAAGTCCTGGGGTGAGTCTACACTTGTAAATTAAGTCGACTTAAGCTTGCTTAAGTCGACTTAATTTACTCTGCGTCTACACTACACTTTCTTTAAGTCAACTTAAGCAGCTGCTTAAGTCGACTTAAGGAAAACTTAAGTAGACTTTCTTAAACCTCATTTTAAGTCAACTTTGCTGGCTAAGTCGACTTTAGAAAGTTGATTTAGCCAGTGTAGACGTGGAGTAGCCCTAAGTCGACTTTAAGTCGACTTAGGGGGCTCCAGGGCTTCCCCACTGCCCTCCCTGCCAGGGTGGCTGGCACAGCCACAGCCTGGCATGCCCCCCCCAAAGGGCAGGGCAGAGCCCTGCCCACCATGCCTCTATGCCCTGCCAGGGTCCCTGTCCCCCTTTGCCCCATTGTATCAAGGTACAATAGGGCAAAGGCTGAGCCCCCTGGCACTTGGCAAGGGGTGCCCCCCTGCCACCGTGGACATGTCCCAGGTCCACCTAGCTGCTACAAGTCGACCTAGGCGTCCAGTGTGGACTCTCTAGGTCGATTTTGTAGGGTCCCCTCTACATCGACTTAAAATTTGAGTGTGGACATGCTAAGTCGATTTAACAAAGTCGACTTAGCTAAGTTGACTTAAATTAACAAGTGTAGACATAGCCTAGTGACTCATAAGGTCTCTCCCTGGACCCTGTGAGTTTCCTTAATGGGCCATTAAGCAGGCAGTTGTTGCAGCCATCCATCCGGGGTATGACCCAGAAACAGAGCACAAGTTAAAATACGGATATATCAAATATATTCATAACTTTTAATACAGATATGACACATACACATCAAAAATATAATCATAGGAAATTCTCACCTTGTCAGTTCTTAACATGGCATATCTCATATAGATTATTGTAATTTTGAAATATTGATATTAAGTAATATCGCAAACGATCCCCCTAATCCAGACAGTGTCACAGACATTATGGGAGTCTTTCTCCAATTCCCTTGAACATCTTCCTTGTTTCAAGCTTCATTTAAAAAATGACATCAATGGTTCAGAGAATTCCTTGGTAAATTTTTTAATACTCTTTGATGCAAGTTATCCAAATCTGAGGGTTTAAAAGATTTTTTTAATTAATTTTAATAGTTGCTGTTTAGCAGCCTCCTTAGTTACTGATATAACATGTTTCATTCTCACTGTAATTTATGAATACACCATCCTCTTTCTTTCCAAACACAGTACATAAATATTGCTTGATCAATATATTATTCTACATCAAGATTAATATTTTTAGCAGTTTTAGGGATCTGGCGAGCATTGTGTTTAATTTTCGAATTGCCATTTTGCTAACCCACACATTCAAAAATCGTACGACAATTGCTAAAATATCATGAGATTTTTAAAAATAATACATCCTGAGTGCTTTTTATTCCCCCCCCCCCCCTGCTTTTTTTCTGTTTAAGGCATCACATTTTCAAGTTTTTCTTTGGAAATATAAGCTAGAAGCTTGTGGCTTTTTTAGCTGAGAGTCTCGTTTAATCACATGACTCCAGAAGTTTGGTGTTTGACAAAAGTACTCTGAGACTCATGAGAAAATCATGAAAGTTGGCAGTACTACCCTTCAACCCTGCTGTTCCTTAGTCAGAAAGCTTGTCCGCCATGTAAAAAAGATACAAGCGCAAGCTATCTGTTCTATAAACGAAGAGGGTAAACAATGAAAATTGTAATGATTAAACAAGAAGTATGATGCCTCTCAACCATGATGAAGACTTTTACATACGCTCATTTATGAGAGTTACAAATGACAGAGACATTTCTGAATCAGTTGTCTGAGGATGTAAATTCGAAGGAAGTAAATTACTAAAAGAGAAATACATAGCTTTACATCTAGTGACGTGGTATTTCAGGCTTAGAAATACTTTGCTTTCCAGATAAGAGAGAGGAATGAGAATCATTAAAGTCTTAAGTTCCCTAGAGAATAATGCAGAGTGGTCATGTTAAAACTGTATGTAATTGCTTTCTATTTTTGTATAGTCTGTGATAGCTATGAAACTTTAAAGTGAATATTAGAAAGCATGGTTAATATAAAATGCTTCCATTGCAATATATTACCACTGCATACATCAGCTTTTATGCTTTTAACAAGGGAACTAGTACAGGATTTTTTCCCCACCTACCGTGACTTCTCAGCCTGGAATGTTTAAAGAATCTGAGAATGGAAGAATCTGTGTGAAAGTGTCAAATTAGGAAAGAATCTCCTGGACTTCTGACCCCCAGCAATTGCACCTTGGTGAAGACATACTGGACTAAAAGTATAATTGAATATTGTAGCATTGCCCTCTCATTAACTAAGTGAATCAGAGGGGCTGGTAATCACAAAAGGAAAAGGATATATAGCCTCATTTCCCATGGAACTGGGAAGAACATCTGTATTCTCCCAGCCACTCTTGGGAGAGGTGGCAGGATATGTGCAGTTTTATTTGAGCAATGTATATTCTGGTTTGATTTGTATAATGAGACTCAAGGGAATGGCCAAGAAGTGCGTAAAATATGCCACACTCAATCATTAGCATCCATTGGGACTGCCATCTATATACGCCATGGAGTGATCCCTGCTGGAAATCATGCTCATTTTCCCCACTTGGGGGGAAGGAACTTCAAGCCTTGTTTGTAGGTGGAGAGGAACACAGATAAATCAAAATACAAAGCAGGAAGTGATTTAAACAGAGAAACACAGAAAACGTGGATCATCTCACCAAGACAATAAACAACAGCAGATGAGGCTGCACCTGAACAATAAACATCCCTGGGTCTATGTATTCAAAAGCACCTCGCTGCTGACCTGAGCCCAAGCGGGAAAAATAAACTCATTTCATGTGGGGCTTTGAAAGCTCTTTTAGTCTTCGTGGCTCTGATGTAAGCACAGTGTATGTTACGAACACGCTCCTTCTCCTGATCCTTTCTAAAGCCCTCCTTATTGCTGGAAGTGAAGTGGTCACTGGACCTTACTGTGTGTTCCCCACAGAACACTTCAGAAGCTAAATTGATTAATTTTACATAACTCTTTGTTGTCCTGTCCTGTAAACAAGTTTGTCGTCTGGGCACAATATGGCATCTGACTTGAGTGTCCTACTGCATGTTCGCAGTAAGCATGGTTGGAAAGAAATACAGGATGTGGCAAATTGCTCGAAAAACCCTGCAATAGCTGTGCGTGTGCAGTAGCCACACCACAGAATTAAACACCGGGAGTCCAGCTGAGTCCTGACATCAGCAAGTCACACTCAGCTGATGACCCGACCATGCTGACTCCAGGCTTGAATTTGGTCTGTAATCTCCATTTTCATTTCTTTTCAAATTGTCAAGAATCTTGGATGCTGTTATAGTCAAAATGACAGGCCAGCTAGAAGATTCACTTTACAGACTACCCTTGTCTCAGCCCTCCTGTCCCCCTGCTGATTGATCTGAGAAGCAGGACCAACACCAGTCTTGCAGTAAGCAGCTGTTTCGACAATCCTCACCTGAGAGAACGTTAGCAAGGAAGCATGGAGGAAGTTTGGATGAAGTCATGCTCTCAGGTACCCATCTTGAAAGAATGTGTCTTGCTTATACTCTCTACCCTTGGGAGAATCATCTTTTGTAGAGATAGACATATAGGTTAGAAGTTACTTTACCTTGTGTTGGGTCTTGCCTTCCTTGACTAGAGAAGAGCTATGCAAAACTCACAGATTTTTGTTGTAGGGTTTAAGATGGAAATCTTCGCTGGGACATTTCACTCAGTTTTTGTGCCCTCAGCGTTTCTTTCCATCTGAAAGCTCTAATGTAATATTTATTTTTACAAACAGCAGTTCATAGAAATCAGAGAGATTCTGTGTTTCATTGGGAATGAATACCAGATGGGATTCACCCAAGAGTTCTGATGGAACTCAACTACAAAATCACAGAACCACTAATTGGGAGATGTAACCTATCACTTAAATCAGACTCTGTACCAGATGACTGGCCAAGATAGGTAATGTGGTACCAATTTTTTTAAAAGGCTCCAGAGGTGATCCTGGCAATTACAGACAAATAACCCTAACTTCAGTACCAGGCAAATTGGTTAAAACTATAGTATAAGACAGAATTAGCCAAATTGTGGATGAATATGGTATGTTGCGAAGAGTCAACGTTGCTTTTGTAAGGAGAAATAATGCTTCACCAATCTATTTGAATTCTCTGAGGGGTGGGGGCATTGCTATCCCAAAAAACCTTTGGGGCACAGCGCCAGGCCCATTCCCCTCCTGCCTCAAACCACTCCCCCCACTATGCCCCCCATTGTGCAGACCTGATCCGGCTCTTGCTACCGGCCTGGGCCCAGTCTAGTTCCTGATGCTTCTGGGCCAAGGGCCCAATCCAGCTCTTTCTGCCACTGGGCCCAGGTACTGGCCCGGCTGGCTCTTGCCACGGCCAGTGGCCCCAAGGTCTGGCCCCAGATGCAGGTCAGGCTGCCAGCCACAAAACGTGGACCTGGCCAGGCCATGGATGGATCCTGCCACCACTGGTCTGGTCCTGGCCGGGCCAGGGTCAGATCCTGCTGCCACGAGCCCTGGGTCCAGGCCAGGCTGAGTCCGGATCCTACCACTGCTGGCTCCAAGCCCCGGATCCCAGCACCAGCTGCTGCTGCCACCAGCCCTGAGTGCTGGCTGTGGGTCCTGGCAGGCCAGGGCTGAATCCTGCTGCTGCTGGCCCGTGGTCCTGGCTGGGCTGGGTCAGATCCTGCTGCCACCCACAAGCCCTGGGTTCCGGTCAGGCCGGGGCCAGCAGCTGCTGCCACGGAGCCCAAGCACCGGTCCTGGCTGGTTGAGGCGGCTCCTGCTGGCTCCGGGTCCCAGCCAGGCTGGGGCCAGCTCAAAACTTGGGGCCCTGTCTGGGACACTTGGGGCCTGTGCTTCGTGGCAGGAACGGCCGTGCTAAGGAGTCAACATCCATGTGGATAAGGATGATCTGGTGTATTTGGCCTCTCAGAAAGTCTTTGACAATGGCTCTTAAGGAAAGAAAGTAGTCACAGGATAAGGGCAAGTCCTCTCATGGGTCAGTAACTGGTTACAAGATAGGAAACAAAGGGTAGAAATAAATGGTCAATGTTCATTGTGGAGAAGGGTAAAGAGCAGGGTTCCCCGAGGATCTCTACTTTGACCTGTGCTGTTCAACATGTTCATAAATGATCTGGGAAAAGGGGTAAAGAGTGAGGTGGTGACGCTTGCAGCTGATACGAAATCACTAAAGATAATTAAGTGCATAGCTGTCTGTGAAGAGTTACGAAAGGATCTCTCAAAATGGAGTGATGGGGTAAGAAAAAGAGTTGAAATGCAATGTTGATAAATGCAAAATAATGCACGTTGCAATACAGACAAAGTGATGGGATTTAAATTAGCTGTTATCACTCAAGAACAAGCTCTTGTAGTCATCACGGAGAGTTCTCTGAAGACATCTGCTCAACATGCAGCAGCAGTAAAAAAAGCTAACAATGTTAGTAACCAGTAAGAAAGGGGTGGATATTAAGACAGAAAGCATCATACTAATACTATATAAATACCTGGTACAGTCACACCTTGAATACTGCATGGAGTTCCGGTGCCCCGTCTCAAAAAAGATAGATTTGAATTAGGAAAAGTACAGCAAAAAGCAACAAAAATGGTCATGGGTATGGAGCTGCTTCCATACAAGGAGAGATGAATACGAGTGGGACTTTTCAGCTTGGGAAAGAGATGACTAACGAGGGCGGGGAGGGGAGAGGATTGAGGTCTAGTGTGGAGAAAGTGAATGAGAAAGTGTTATTTCCCTCTTCTCATAACACAGGAACCAGGTCTCACCTAACAAAATGAATAAGCTGAGGTTTAAAAGTAACATAAGGAAGTACTTCACACAACTTGTGGGACTCAGTGTGATGGGCTGTTCTGAAGGCCAAAAGTATACATGGATTCAAAAGAGAAATAGAAAAGTTTATGGCGGATCGGTCCATCAATAGCTGTTAGCCAAGATGGGCAGGAACACAGCCTCATGCTCTGGGTGTCTGTAAACCTCTGACTGCTAGAAGCTGGGACTGGACAACAGGCTCCAGATCACTCAATAAATTTCTCTGTTCTCTTCACTACTTCTGAAGCATCTGGCACCAGCATTTGAGGGCAGGATCCGCTGAGCTAGACAGACCGTTGGGCTGATACAGTATAATTCAGTCATTTCTTGATGCAGTTATTGGTAGTTCTGCTGCTCAGGTGGGGAACAACATAATGAAAATGATTATTCAGAGAGTTTATATATCACTTTTCAACCATTGTTGTCAAAGTGCTTGACGGGGTGATTAAACATGATTGTCCCACTTATACAGGTGCAAAAAAGTTAGAGTTGTTCCAGGACAGCAAGTCAGTGGAAGCTACATCTGGTCTGGAATTATCCATCAAAATGTTTATTCAGTGGAGAATGTGGTATCTGGTCCATCTCTCTAAGGAAAATTGAAATGAAATATTTCATTTAAGGAGAGCTCATTATTAATAAGTGTCTGAGCAGCTGCGATCTCCCCTTGGAATTGTCATTCAGGTGTTTCAGTCCGCCGTTGTCCCTGTTGTCAGAGGCTCCCGGTGTGGTGCTCTGCTCTCTCCAATGTTGGTATCACTCGGCTGCGTGCGTGTGTTCCCTGTAAGCGCTGCCCCAGCTCCTGCAGATAGCTGACACAGCAGACCCGAAGAGAACCCCCAATAACCACAGAGTCTAGTAAGGTGCGAAGGCACGTCGACCAGGTTTATTGTCACGATGGATACAGCGGCAGTTTCCCTGGAGTGCTCTAAGACTCATCCAGAGACACACTGCGGATACTGACCCTAGGACAATGGATTTGGCTCAGTCAGTGGCGGGATTTTCCACTGGCCCCCTAGGCCGGACCCCGAAGCATCCCAGAAATACATTTTTATACACTTAGAAACTTTCGCAATGTTTCTGACGTATCAAGGTTCGGCCCCTTGATGCAGTTAGGTGCCGCCTATTATTTGTCCACGTTGGTTTCACCTATCCATCATGTTTCTGGTTCTGGGAAGGGTCAGCCTGTTCTTTCTTATCTATGGAATGTTCCTGGATGTCTTGGTGCCTGGTTTATGGAATGTGCTAAGTTGTGCTTATGTAACTCTTGACGTATCTTAGTTTAACAATATCTTGACATTACTTTGGTTCAGGCTAGAGGCCTTATATTGGGCCTATAACTGCTTAAGGGCCTTGCACTGGGCCTGTACCTACTACAGTCCCCTAAGGTTTGAGTTCCTTGGCTGGGCTATATCCTGTGATGCACTGGCGTCTTCCCTCTGGCTGAGCAAAGTGGTCTATTGTGGAATTATCATATTCATGGTGCATCCTGGGAGATGTTAACTGGCAAATGAGCGCACCCCAAGAGAAGACTGGGACATGGGACACCATGTCAGCTCAGGTGGAATCAATTCAATGTCAGAACAAGCTGAAACAAAATGTTTAGGCATTTCCAAACTGAGATTTTTTTTGGAACTTCCATTCTGTACAAAATTTCAATACTTTGACTTTTTATCCCAATTTGGGAAAGAAACAAATGATGCAATATCAGACCTGCCACATGATGGAAATTCCAATTTTCACTCCACTCTAGAGATGGAGCTGGGAATGAGAGCCAGGGCTTCAGATGACAAGGCTGGTGTCCTTTCTGCTGGACCAGGCTAGATACAGGACTGCCTCCTACAAGGTAAATGTTGACTTCACTGGGACACATATGACCTGCGCAGGTTCTGAGCCTGATGCACAGGCCACTGAAGTCAGCAGACAGACTCTCATTTCCACTGTGAAGAGCAGTAGGAAATAGCCCAGAGAAACCAGAATTTGATCAGCTTGTGCTGCTGGGAACTGAGACAGCGTGCTCCAGCTGTTTCCCTGCTGACCCAAGGGCAGGACCACCAGCCACTGGCACAGCTCTTGGCCAGGAGCCGGTGGAGCAGGATGGGGCCATGTCTCCCTACCCTCTGCTACCACCCCACACCTGAGTGGGTTGCCAACTCACGCAAGGCCAGAAGGTTTGCACCCGGCACTGGGAGACTGTTTCTGCTCTGCCCATACTTAGGAGCCTGGAGCCCAGACCTGTGGCAGTTAGATCAATGTCCAGGTGAGAGGGCTACAGAAATATGGAGGGAAAAAGATCTTCTGGGCATCTTGTGCTGCTTGTTCGCAATTCACACACAGCTTCTATCCCGTCTCAGACCAGTGAGGCAGCTTCTTTCAGTGCAGCGTGTCGTCTCTAACACACGGACCTTCTGCCAGATTCACTGCCCATGGTTTGCTTTATTTGTTGCCATCACAAGGATGTCTGAAATGGGGATGGAGTTTCTAGATCCTAACTGTTGAACCCGCGCTCAAGCCACTGTGCTGGGAGGCCGAGCAACAATATGCAAGAACTGAGACTGAGATACGTGAGGAACCCTCTTGGTGCAGATTAACCCGCAGCATAGTACTTTGATCTGCTTCTGAATTTTCTGTGGTCCAAATCCAGGGGTTTGGTTCTGCCCGCTCAACCCAGAGCAAAGTTCAAATTAAGATGCAAGTCTGGATTTGGAAACACACTCACGCATGCACTGAATTTGGAGTGTGGGACCCAGGTATTATCGCCCCAATAATTGTGGGTGGGCCTTTCCTGAGACTGGCAATTCAAATAGAAGTGATAAAAGACTACATGAGTTGTTACTGTCTGTGGATAAACTATTTCTGGGGGGAAAAGGGAAATCTGAGAACATACATTGAAAATAAACAAGTTGCTATTCTCCCTAGTCTGTAGCCCTGTCCAGTCACATGCCACATCTACCTTGTGCCTTTGATAACATTTCATATGAAATGACTGCTGGAATCGATAGCTCTTTCTTACCAGGACGACTGGCTTCATGCTCTGGGGAGGTGTTTTTCATACGCACAAACCGCTCTGGCTGAAAGCGAATTGCTTGGGTATACATTGCGCCCTGGCGTCTGAAGACTTGGTCCAATAGCGGAAGCACCCCCTGAACCCCAGAAGGTGTAAGAGTGACATTTGAAATCACAGAATAGCTTAAGGAACTTCCTGAGACAGTGAAACGTCTCTGCTGACATGTAATTGCCACGGCACACGTCAGCCCATCCGGGGACCCCGGAATCATACGCATGGAAGGGATTAACCTTCTGGGACACTTTGTTGATCACCTTGCCTTACGGACACGTGCGGTTTTATCCCAATAGCAGCCCTGTGCAAAGCCTCTTCCCTCTCTTCTCAGCTCCCATAACGAGATGCTGTGGCATCAGCCCCCGGCTGGGTTTCTGCGGCCAATGCTGCCTGCCGGCCCGCAGCTGTGCCTACAAACAGTTGTAACTTTTGGTGCCCTTAATACTTCGCTTCCTGTACAAATACCCACTCTGCCTCAGTGGCACCGAGTGTGGGAGATAAAATGATGAGTGAGAAAAAGAAACAAGGCACAAAAAGCGTTGTATCAAGAAATAACGAGAGTCCTGTGGCACCTGAAAGACTAACACATTTCTTTGGGCGTACGCTTTTGTGGGCTCCATCCCACTTCGTCAGTTGCCACTTTGTCAGATGGGTGCGGCCCACGAAAGCTTAGGCCTGAAGAAGTGTGTTAGTCTGTAAGGTGCCCCAGGACTCTTGTCGTTTTTGCTGTACACAGACTAACAAACACTCCCCCCCCCCGGAATTTGTTCAGAACGATGCAGCAAAATCTGCTGCCATCGCTCTCTTGGCTGCGTATAACAAACCTCATCAACTAGAGTCCACACACATGAGCTCAGTGTAATTAATTAGATGGGGAGGACGCAGCGTGTGGTATCAAGGCACACCGAGGGATACAAAGGAGGCTGCTTTCCAGTCTAGGGTGTGCCACAGATTTTTGGCTCAGTGCACCCCTGACCCTGGCAGGCTGAGGCAAGTGCCCAGCTGGATTGCAAATATTGTTTACTTACTTTCTGAGCTGAGGCTGCTGCAAAGCTCCATTCAACTGATAGGGTGTGTCTACAGTCTACGTCTACACTACACTTTCCTTAAGTCAACTTAAACAAGCTGCTTAAGTCGACTTAATGAAAATTAAGTCGACTTTATAAAACCACATTTTAAGTCGACTTTTGGCTTAAGTCGACTTTCTAAAGTCGACTAAAGTCTGCCCTCCCTGCCAGGGGGGTGGCACAGGGAGAGCCTGGCATGCCTCCCCACAGGGCAGGGCAGAGCCCTGCCCACCCTGCCCCATGCTCTGCCAGGGTCCCTGTCCCCCTTTGCCCCATTGTATCCAGATACAATGGGGCAAAGGCTGAGCCTCCTGGCACTTGGCAAGGGGTGCCCCCCGCTGCCCCTGTGGACCAGTCCAAGGTCCCCCTAGCCCCTACAAGTCGACCTAGGCATCCAGTGTGGACACTCTAGGTCTACTTTGTAGGGTCCCCCCAAAGTCAACTTAAAATTTAAATGTAGACATGCTAAGTCGACTTAAATTAACAAGCGTAGACATAGCCATACGTATTCCCCAGTCTCACCCCGTCCTCTGCAGTATGCTGTCCTTTTCAAGTGCTTCCTGATTTCCTTGAATATTCTGATTTCATTCGTTAGACTGCTGCTGTGCTGACACCATTGCCTAGCGTGCTGATCAATACTGTCTCATTGTTCCCTGGTACTTCCCCATCAGTTCGTTGTCTCGTGTCGTAGATCATGAGCTCTTTGGAGAGGGACTGTCTTTTTGTGCTTTTTTGTACAGTGCCTAGCACGGTGGGGTCTTGGTCTGTGAGCAGGGCTCCTGGCACTATGGGATATAAATAATAATGATAATCTGCCGTTCCTATATTCAGCTCTCACCTAAGCCCATCTGTGAGCGACATGTCCTAGAAACGTCTACTAAAAAGACTGTCAAAGGGATTAACTGTGACTGGCTTAGCTCGGGCAGACGGGCCTGGGCCTTCCAGTGAGCTGCTGGCTCACGTAAAGAAATCACAGTAGCGTCTCCCTTTCCGGAAACGTTCACTCAGGGAGATTTGTGCAATCCACTTCCTGAACCTCACGGCACTAACAAGAAGGGTGCATGGCTGGTATTCAGAATATGACCATTAAAGATCCAGCGAATCTGATCTGCGCTCTTCTAACACTTTGCACTCAAGTTCCTATTTGTGGCAGCAATGCCCCACGCTATTTCCGAGTGTGCCCTGGTGCCGGAGATGGTCCATTTGAGCTCCGGTAAAGGTGCTTACGCATCTCATAAACTGGGTTAGTCAGAAGTTAATGATGTTCCAGCTCATTGGAATTGCTGTCACCCAGACAAACACTTAAAAGAAAGCTGTTCCAGAATACGGGGCTGTTCCTCATCTCCTCTGGGAAGGGTCTGTAGGCTAGGGTATGTCTCCACTGGGCTAAAAGACCCTTGGGATGGCTCTGGGCCCTCCTCTCTCCAGTCATCTCCACAGCCCATCAGCTGATGCAGGCTAGCCAGGAGTGTTGACTTGCTGTGGGATGTACCTCGATCGCTTGCTCCTCTAGACTAATTACCCTCTGCTTCCGCTTGTGTGAGAAGACACCAGACAACAGTGTGCAATGACTGAGCCCCAGGATGGCCTGTTTGCTTCCCCTGCAGCCAGGATCTTCCCTGGGGTTAAGGATGAACACAGGGAAACATAGACAAATGGCAAACTGCAAACGCCAGAAGGGAAAATAAACGTGTGATGCCTTGCCACTGAGCCAGCGGTGATGTGGCTCTCACTGGGGGCGGGGAACAGGCATACAGAGGTCTGAGTGAGGACAGCGGTGGGCTGCAGAAAGACAGGGGGGTTATAGCAAATCAGGGCCTTTGGCCTTGGTGAGTTCCCAAGGAACGGTACCATAAGTTCTTGTAATGTAACATTAACGGGTCTGGTGCCCGGTAAGGATGGGGGTGGGGCTGGCTCCAGATCTCCTGAGTTCTCTCCCAGCTTAATCACTTAGGCCCTGATTCAGGATTGTACTTGAGCATATCCCTAACTTTAAGCACATGAGTAACTTCATTTGCTTAGTGCGGCAACGCACACGTGCTTAACGTTCTGCATGTGCTTGTGTATCTTGCAGAATTTTAACCTTAGTGTATGGCTTTTCCCTGCCTCCGTTTTCCCACTTGCACAATGGGGCTAATGTCTTTTTTCCCTCTGACATATTCTTGCTAATTGTTCGAGATCTTTGCTTTGATCATTTTAAGTCATCTGATTCATTGCAAGTTCCATTCAGTGTAAGGAGAATCGGGGCTCTGTTCTACTTGGTTGCCAGTTTAAAAAGGGGTTTGGTGAGGCTCTGACTTACCTTCCCAGTTTTCTATCAATTGGAGGGGTTGGGTGTGGGTAGGATACAGCATTGCTGTTGATTGTATAGCTGGTCTATTTCATCCTCCCAGGCTGAGATATGGAACACGCTGGTATGCAAATTTCCTGAAAGATAAGTGTTCGCAGTAATGAACAACTTGCTCTTGATGGCGGAATACCTTATTATTCAAGTCTTAGGGAGCCGCTTATGTTTGCAGCTGCTGGAGAAACTGTTGATTAAATTGTTTTGATAGGTAAGACGGGCACACAGAGGTTGGCAGGACGTGTTATTGATCTGTTACAATCCATTCTGCGCATTAACACATTCAGAGTATCATACAAAAATCAATTTTCTCCCAGCCTTAATTTAGAGATGATGCCCCCTGGGATCTTTCTGGGTCAGTTTTATTCTCCTGCTGCACTTGACGACTCAGTGAACTGATGAATAAATGTAGACACCCCTATTAGCTGTGTGCCAACAGCATCAGGTGAGCCTGTCTGCTCTCTTCAGGTTAATAGTATATTCACTTTTGTAAATAATAATATTTAGCACTTTACAGCTTCAAAATCCTTGGCCAGCGCCACTCTGTCAGGCAAGTGTTATTCAGTTTCTGCACCACACCAAGCTGGGAAGCAAATTTAAAGCAAAATTCAGGGTAGTGGTACCATTTAGCCTAACATCGGGCAGTTTATGGAAAAGCTATCTTACACCCTTCGAAGAGAAGGGTCAAAGCAAATATATATTGGTTCAAGTCCTAGCTGGGAGTGGCACTCGGTGATCTCAAGCAAAATCAATAGCATAATGCAAGATGCAGCCCTTGATTTTATGGACATTTGGGAGAGATGACAAATCAGAGGAACATGGACTTAGACAGGGACATGAAGGGATTGCTGACTAACCAGTCATCAGTCAGGGTTCTGTTGTGTTAATCAAACAATAATGCGAGGCACAGAAAATAGCTAGCTGAGAAATGATGAATATCGCTGCACATCCCGAGTTAGAGATCAAATCGCTGTAACTGTTGAAGGTGATTTCCCACATTCACGCACCCCTTCCAGGTATGTCATTGGCTTAAAGTAGCAGACCAAGTTGATTGTAACTGATAACCTAGCTTCCCAAGTCATTTTCTTTTCCTTTTCCTTTCATTTCTCTTCTCTGTATTTCAGATTATGCTTGGCCTTTGCCTAAACAATTGTGTCCCATATGGATTTCCCTAGATGTGCTCTTTTCAACTGCATCTATCATGCATCTCTGTGCCATCTCTCTTGATCGGTATGTAGCAATACGCAATCCTATTGAACACAGCCGCTTCAATTCCCGCACCAAGGCTATTATGAAAATTGCTGCAGTTTGGACCATATCAATAGGTAAGCTATGTAGCTCACAATCCAACTGTGTCTTATTGACTAATGAACTTCATTACTCCCCTTTTCAATTGCGATTTTTAAGACTTTACACATTTAGCTGGGCTGCATGAGAAAATGCAATGAATGGGAAGTAGAAATCTTTTGTTCTGATTGGCTATCGGTAAAAGAAAACCCATGGTAAAATAAGGGGGAAGAATAGCAAGGGACGTGCCAAAGGAATTAAGATTCCAAGTGGAAAGTGGTTAGTTTGGAGAGAAAATATTAAAATGTTTCAGTTTTTGTAGGAAAGAGGAATTTGTGGAAAGAATTGCTAATATAAACAGCAGTGGGGCCAAGATTTCAAACGGGATTCGCAGTTCCTCTTTTATACCCATGGTTTGCTTATAGTTTTAAGTTTTAGCTGTGTGGTGATGCAGGAAAAATATATGTGCGCCTTGGTTCTTGAACTCTTCCAAGGTCTTGCTCATCAGATGCCCTTCTACAATGAGCTGTCCTTCACTGGAATGAATATGATGACACATGTAGAGGCCATTTTGTAAGCAATGGCCATGGAGCTATAGAAAATGACAGATAATGATGTTGTGTGTTTGAATTTAATAAAGATTTGAAATTGTCAAATAGGCTCAGATGAAATATTTAATCAAAGATTATCAGTCAAAGATTACTACAGCGTTATACAAAAGGAAACATACATAACACGCTTTGTGTAGAATGAAGAGCTGGCCCTGTTTCCTTCCTCTGTAACTGGTGAGATGCTAACAGGCTTTCATTCCCAGTCTAACTCCCCAAACCTCTTGCCTTTTATAGGGTGTGAGACAAAGCAATTTCTTTTTGGAGGAAAAAATTACTTTCTCTGGATGTGCACTGTTTTCGGTATCTTATTTTACCTCATTACATATGGAATTTCTTTATGGTGTCTTAGTTTACATGATTGGTAAGATAAAGAGATTTCAGATGCAGCACCTGTTATAATTTGCACTTCCTAATGAGTTAAAAACCTCTTTCAATGGGCCATTAGTTCATAAATCACAGAAAACACCAGAAATAGCATGTATTCCTTATCAATTACAGAACCAAATTGAATGATAAGATCCCCAGTATTAATTGCCATGTCTTATTTATTATAACACACTTCTGTAGAGTCCCTACATACTTTTGAGGGATCCCTTCGCCAGGCTATATTGGTAAGATCAGGGCAAGATTACATATATTCTATAACTGAGTTTATTTTCCCATCCCCCCGTAGGTTCAACTTTTCTATTTCAATAGGGATAGGGCCCTAACTCTAGATATACACAAATAAAAAGCATTTTGGTTAAAATATCAAAGATCTATGAGCCCTTAACGTACAGAAGTCATCAAAGGTTAGTATTTACTGACAATGGGAAATGTCCTTTCCAAGTCATGAATGTTCCAATAATACAGATTGAAAGCCCACGTCTGTGAGTGAGCTCCACCAGAAAGACGCGGACGTTTGGGAGGAAATGTGACTCAGTGAGTGTCATCAAAGCACCGCGTTGCCCAGGTCGCTGGGCACTGCTCCTGCCACCACACTGTGCACAGAGTCACAGCCTCGCTTGTACGTATGTACGTACGTAGATAGCGTATGGGTGCAGCCAGTGCGGCAGTGACTGCCTATTAGTTTCTTGGTGTCACTTTGGATCCCCAGTTTTCCTCCAGCAGAGGAGTCTGTGCTATCTCAGGGACTTTCTTTCTGCCCCACCGCCCCCACACATAAGATACAATTCTGCAGTGACCTGGAGAACTACTTTCACCGTCTCAGACTCAAGGAATATTTTGCCGCCACCAATGTAGAACTCAGTGACCCACAGATACCTTCCTCCCAACATAGCAAGAAAAAATATTCAACATGGACTCCTCCTGATGGTTGGAACAACAGACTAGATGTCTATATAGATTGTTTTCACCACCAGGCACAGGCAGAAATCATGGACAAACAACATCCCTTACAACATAACCTCAGCCATGCAGAACTCAATGCCATCCAGAGCCTCAGAAACAACTCTGACATTATTATTAAGGAGGCTGACAAAGGAGGCGCCATCGTCATCATGAACAAACCGGATTACGATCAGGAGGCTTATAAATAACTGTCCAACAGAACGTTCTACAAACCACTCCTCTCTGACCCCACTGAGGAATATCAAAAGGAACTGCACCTCCTACTCCAGAAACTCCCCAAAGCAGCACAGGAACAAATCAAGACAGACACAACCCAGGACCCCGACCAGGGATATTCTATCTACTACCAAAGGCTATGTCTACACTTGTTAATTTAGGTCGACTTAGCTAAGTCAACTTAGCATGTCTACACATACATTTTAAGTCGACTTTGGGGGGCCCTACAAAGTCGACTTAGAGCGTCCACACTGGATGCATAGGTTGACTTGTAGGGGCTAGGTGGACCTGGGACTGCTCCACGGTGGTGGTGGGGGGCACCCCTTGCTAAGTGCCAGGGGGCTCAGCGTTTGCCCCATTGTACCTGGGTACAATGGGGCAAAAGGGGGACAGGGACCCTGGCAGGGCATGACCGGCTCTTCCTATGCCAGCCACCCTGGCAGGGAGGGCAGTGGGGGAGTCCTGGAGAGCCCTAAGTCGACTTAGAGTCGACTTAGGGCTACTCCAGGTCTACACTGGCTTAAGTCAATTTTACAAAGTCGACTTAAGCCAAAAGTCGACTTAAAACAAGGTTTTAAAAAGTCTACTTAATTTTCCTTAAGTCGACTTAAGCAGCTTGTTTAAGTCGACTTAAGGAAAGTGTAGTATAGACGCAGTGTAAATTAAGTCGACTTAAGCAAGCTTAAGTCGACTTAATTTATAAGTGTAGACGCACCCAAAAATACATAAAAAAGGAAGCCCCAGAAGCCCCATCATCTCAGGCATTGGCACGCTTACAGCAGGCTTATCTGACTATGTGGACTCTCTCCTCAGACCCCATGCTATCAACACACAAGCTATCTGAGAGACACTACGGATTTCCTGAGAAAGATTCAATCCATTGGTGACCTTCCGGCAGACACCATCCTGGCCACTATGGACGTCGAGGCTCTTTACACGAACATCCCACACAAAGATGGATTACAAGCCATTAGAAGAACTATCCAAGATGATGCCACAGCAAAACTTGTTGCTGAACTTTGTGACGTTGTACTCACCCACAACCATTTCAGATATGAAGATAATTTATACCTTCAAGTCAGCGGCACTGACAAGTGGGTACCTGCATGGCCCCACAATATGCCAACACCTTTATGGCCGACTTAGAACAACGCTTCCTCACATCTCATCCCATGCTTATATTATGCTATATTAATGACATCTTCATCATCTGGACCCATGGTAAGGATACCCTTGAAGATTTTCATAGAGATTTCAACAATTTCCATTCCACAGTCAAACAGCCTGGAACACTCCACACAGGAGATCCACTTTCTGGACACTACAGTGCAAATTAGTGAAAACCTACTGATAGCCATAGTTACCTACATCCCTCGAGCTTTCATCCAAGACACACCACATGATTCATTGTCTACAGTCAAGCCCTAAGATATAACCACATTTGCTCTGATCCTTCAGACAGAGACAGACACCTTCAGGATCTCGATCAAGCATTCTTAAAACTACAGTACCCACCCGCAGAAGTGAAGAAGCAGATTGATAGAGCCAGATGGGTACCCAGAAGTCAACTACTGCAGGAGAAGCCCAAGAAAAAAAAAACAACAGAACGCCACTGGTCACCACCTACAACCCCCAAGTCAGACCTCTTCAACACGTCATCAAAGAACTACAACCTGTTCTACAAGACGATCCCTCACTCTCTCAAGCCTTGGGAGACAGACCTCTCCTTGCTTACAGACAGCCCCCCCCCCAGTCTTATATGGATACTCACCAGCAACTACAGATCAAACAACAGAAACATTAAAGCAGGAAGATATCCCTGCACCAGACCACTCTGCCAACTTTGCCCTCATATCTACACTGAAGACACCATCACAGGACCAAATCAAGCTACCTACTCCATCAAGGGCTCTTTCAGCTGCTCAGGACTGTTTGTTTCTCTGCAATAGACTAACATGGCTCCCCCCTTGGAACTTCTCAGCAAGGAATTCTTTAGGATAGGAATAGCTGGAGCACGGAAACAGCTCACATGACCCTCTGTCCTCTGCAAAACAAACAAGAGGCCTGTGGCACTTTTAAAGACTAACAAATGTATTTATTGCATGAGCTTTTGTGGGAGAAAATTAATCTGACGAAGTGGGATTTTCTCCCAGGAAAGCTCATGCGATAAATAAATGTGTTAGTCTTAAAAAGTGCCACAGGACACCCTGTTTGTTTTGCTGAGCTAAACTAAGACAGCTCCCCCTTTGGAATCTGTTCTCTGCAGTGTCCTAGTTACTCTTCAGGGATTTTAAACACACATCAATCTGTTGGCAGACTTGAGCTTTTGGGGAGCAAACAGAGCTGAGGATGCACGATACACTGGTAAAAATGTGGCTAAGGGGTAGGAAGACAGATGGGCAGTCTAAATATGTTTCTGGGATTTGACCCGCTCCTTTAATCAACGTAGGCTGCTAGTGTGTGTGGCCCATAATGTGGAAACGAGAGAGTTATTAGCACAGCCGAGATCAAGGGTTAAACGGGCACTTTTCACCTAGTGGAAAACAGCATAAAATCCCCCACCTAGTCCTGCCTGTAAGTGCAGGCAACAGCAGTGTTCCTGAAACAGTGACGTGCCTGCGTATTAACGAGCCCTTGTACAGGACAGGTCGTGCACACCCAGTTGGAGTATTTCCACCCGGAGAAGGTCTGTGGGCATGAAGTACCTATTCACCTTTCACTGTGGCCAAAAGTCTTTGCTCGGCTTCCCATGCAGAGTGGAAGCTGCTGTATTAATTTAGATGAAGAAATGGGCCAAAGGTGCAGACATAACCCAGACACGGTCTGACATTAAACAGGGTTAAATGAGGTTCGTGGCTTGGAATACAGAGACTTCGGTCTGCTTGGTGCTATGGCAAACGTGCCGTTAAAAATCCTTTTAACCTTTTATTACAGACAGAGAAAAGAAGAAAAATGGCTGAAAGCATTGAACTGTAAAGGCTTTCATGTTGACACCAGCCCCTGTTTCTGTTCCCTTTTGCTGCAGACAGGGTTAAACAGAAACAGGCCTCTTGTTCGACAGTCGTGTAGATGGTGACAACGGTCCCGCTGGGGAGAACAGGAGAAATTAGTTGAGATGGGCCAAAGCTGTTGTTATCAAAACGCAGTCCCATTTCCTCCCAGGTGACATTTAGGATTGAGATGGACTGGTTAGGGATGGCGAGACCAGCTGGTTCTCTCTCTCTAGCTGGGTCTAGTCAGAACTTTCCTCAGGATCAGGATAACGAAGACGTGGGGTCCCAGGAGGCAGTGGAGGTGGCAGCCATGATAGTGAAGCTCACTCCAGTAACTTTTGTCATTCTTCCCCATTTTCCCTTACAAAGGCTTTCTTCAAGGCCCCATAAAGGGGGGTGATGGGTGGAATAGTCCATCCCCTCATTATTTTGTCCTCCAGTAAGGCCTGCTTTCCAACACCCCAATTTTGAGTTCACTGATTTCCAGACCAGCATTTTCTGGTTCATCAAGCATTATCTTACACAGTCCTGGAGGCCTTTCTGTTAAGAGAAATTTAGTCTTCCTGTCTCCTTTTGTGCCTTTTCTGATCAGTGTTTATTATTATGGGGTTAATGTCACACCCTAGGAACTTTCTCACACTTTTCACAGTTGAGCTCACGATCAGAGGAAATTTGTAGCCCAATTATCACAACAGAGCCTGAGCTGAGGGAAATTGATACCTCTCCATTACAGGCAAGAGAACTTCATCAATTTGCACCAACTGAAAACATGGCCTCAAGCGGTTTTTTTGATGCCACTATTCTGTGACCCTGCCTGCCACTGGAAACCTTCCTGGGCATTCTGCACATGGTACAAATGGTTGCTCAGCTGTTGTAGACGGACTTCGCTCCATGGACTGCAGGGGTGTTATGCTCATGTATCCCAGGTTAAGATCTGGCCCAAAGCTAGCAGAATACTGAAGTCTAGGACTGCACAGCAGATGCCGTTTCAGAATTTCTTCCTAAAAGGAGCTCTGCTCTGACATTCTGGGCAATTAAAAAGAGAAATCTCTGCTTCTTCAATCCTCTCACAGACCCTCTCCTTAATGGCAGCAGTTTGTCTTTGCCTGATTGGCACCCAGTGAAGGAGTTCCAATGAGGGAGGACCCTTGCATCTGCAAAAAAACAAAGGAAAACATAATTCATGAAAATAACAAACATGGCGCACAGAAAGTAGGTGACAGAAAAGGGGAATTGGATGGACGGGTGTAGCGATGGGGTTTTGTTTGGCTGTGTGACAGAACTCATCTTTGGAGCCCTAAGAGATGATGGTGGTGAATTTAGCACCGCTGGGTAACACGGACTCCATGTTTCTCTGCACTTTCAGTTGGGAAGTAAGGCTGGGGGTGAAGCTGTAGAGCTGGGCTACATCTATGCTGGTGGCAGAAAATTCGCCACAGTCAGATTGTGTAACTCCAGTTGACTGCCACCGATTTTCATCTGCTGTGTAGACTGGGCTTTGATGTGAGACTCTGGAGATCAGGGTTCGGTTCCTGCCTTGGCCACCAATTCATTGTGTGACCATGCACAAGTGATTTAATGTTGCTGTGTCTCAGATCCCTATCTGTGAAAACTGTATATTCCCCTTCTCCCAGCCTCTGTCTGTCCTCTCTGCCATGGTTAAGTTCTCTTTACGTCCTCTGAAATCTGCAGAGTTATTCAGATTGTCTTGAAAGTTTGTCTCTCTTGGGACTGCAGGATTTAGTCAGTGATCCGAATTTGGGGCTGTTTGACCAGGGAGTTCCTGAGATCCAGCCCCTGGGGAAAAAACCCAGCTTTCCTTAAATGCAGACAGGTAAAGATCAAACCAGGAAAGAGATCATCACTCCTGGATCGCAAACACACGAAAGACACCTCAACAGCTTGTGTGCCACCTCCTCGCCTCTGGGGACAATCAGATGACAACATTACTTGAAGAAGAGATAGGGTCTCCATAGGCACAGTAGCGAGAATGGCTCGGCTCATGCACCTACTGGATTATATGGTACATATGCAGCGAGAGAGTCCAAGAGTCTTGAAAGGGACCTGAGATTCATACTTGTGCAGATCTGAGCATCTGTATCCCGCCCAGGCCCGGGGAATTCATATCTCAGCCAGCGCTGAAATCTGACCTTCTCGGTAAGGTCAGAGGCTCCACTCGGCTTCTGTATGCTGGGGTGTAACTGGAGTAGAGCAGAGTGTTCAGAAGGCACTAAAAAGACTTTTAGATAGAAAATAAATTCCATGTGCAAATGTTTGCTGAGGGGACGGTGATGAGAGGTGGAAGTCTAGGTGTGAAAAGGTGGAGAGGGAATGAAAGGGGTCATGGAGGAAGAAGGTTGGGTGGGGTGGAACAAATGGAGCGGGGGTATCAGGAGGGAGCAAGATGGGACACTGGGAAAAGGAACATGGGGATAAGAGATCTGGGGGGAGTAGTCAGCTCTACATTCCCCTCCCATGCGTGTGACATGAGCTGCAGGGCCCCAGCCCATCTATGGGAGTCTGACACCCCCCCACTCTTTGACCCCTCTCACGTTCGCTGGAATACAGAGGTTGGGGGGGGGCCTTGTCATTCTAGGAGGGGTTTGAGCCCTTCTCCCTGTACCCCAATGAGTGCAGGCTCTGGTGCAGCCCTGCCCTGCTGGATGTACCTTTGAGAACCTGCGTGCTGGGAGCGAGTGAGCCGACCCCGAGCGATCCTAGGAGAATGAGCACACTCGTTGCATATCACAGGCTCTCCAGCACTGAAGAGAAAGGATGGGAACACGCAGTTTGCATGCTCCCGACTATTGTTTCAGGCTGTGATCATCTCCTTCAGGCGTCTTCATTCAGTTGAGATACATTTCCATGGAATTAGGCATCATCACAAAATCCCATTCTGCAAGTGAGCCACTGGGGTTTTCACATAAGCGTGAATCAGCCAGGACAACAGGCTGAAAATGCAATCTATGGCCGAGATCCCACTCCAGTGCAAATCCATTCAGTTGAAGTAATTGTGATTAAACAATGTCATCCCGGGCAGATTGGGCTCTGCAGCTACAGAATAAATGTAGCCTAAATTTTCCAAAGCGATTTATACTCAGAGGCAAGAATAAGAAAGTGCTGTTCTTTGGTGCACACACTTTCAAGTGTCTGTCTAATTCATTCACTACTGTAGAGTGCATTCACATGTCTCATTTGTGAACTGTTTATTAAAAGTCAGAAGAATTTAATACCTGATCTAAAGCACAGTGCAGTCAATGGAAGTCTATCCACTGGCGTCTGTGGGTTTTGGATCAGGTCATACAGCAGAAGAGATGTTTTGGAGTGTTCCAAGCCCTGTATGTACAGGGTTACAAAGACAGGCCATTCTTTTTCATTACTTATTAACCAGTAAAGCAAAAAGAAGAAATAATTAACCACATACAATCTATTATTTTCTTTAATGAGACTCTTTCCCTTGAGGAATATAATCCTTGTTTTTACTTGGCTGAGCGATCTTATAAGAGAGAATCGAAATGACTTACATTTTTAGTAGAATCTGTCACTGAGGAGTCTATCATTCCCATGAACTTCCATGGGCTTTCTCAGAGGAAACAAGGTAACAAGCATGAAAACATTTCATTTTCAATCGTCAGCTGGACATTTGGACATTTTTGAGATTGTCTCTGGAACAAGTACTTAAATATTTTATAGACATGTGTTTGAGGTCACTTGTGATTTTGTTTTATACATTGACACAGTACTGTGAGGTGAGTCACTCTCTGTGACCGCTACATCTCAGCAACATTCGGAGAACTGAGCAGCCGGCTTGTGAATGCCTTAAAAGACAACAACTGTAACTCAAAAAACCCAAGGAGGCCGGTGGCACTTTTAAAGACTAACAAATTGATTTATCGCATGAGCTTTCGTGGGTAAAATCCCACTTTGTCAGATACATGAAATGGAAAGTACAGTACGGAAGGGATATATAAATGCAGAGAAGGGTAAGTCACAAGATCAGTTCAGACTTTTTCAGCAAACCAAGCAAGTTGTTTTGATTCAAACAGTGTGGGACAACAAATAAGATGGTGGGGAGGTTCAAAGAGGGGAAAATCAACTTTTTCAATGTTCCTTTCTTTTAACCTTTCCACCTTCTTATCTGTTGTTCTAAATTGTTTGAATCAAAACAGTTTGCTTAGTTTGCTGAAAAAATCTGAACTGACCTTGCGACTTACCCGTCTCTGCATTTATAAATCCCTTCCGTACTGTACTTTCCATTTCGTGTGTCTGAGGAAGTGGGATTTTACCCATGGAAGCTCATGCGATAAATAAATGTGTTAGTCTTTAAAAGTGCCCCAGGCCTCCTTGGGGGTTTTTTTCAAGAAGGTTCCATGGCTATGGTCTAACACAGTGGGTTCCAAACTCTTTCTCAGGACCCAGTTGAAAAAAATCATTTATGCCCAAGACCCAGCAGTTCCATCTTTGAGCCATGCATTCCAGTCTTTTGACAGTGGCAGCAGAGAGTGCTGTGACCCAGTGGCCTGAGGGGCTGCGACCCAGTGCTGGGTCCGACCCTACGTTTGAAAACCACTGCGCTAACAGACCAACTGACGGAGGAATGAAGGAACTGAGCTGCCCTCAGCATTACCAGCTGCCGGCCTTTCTCATCTTGGCGCTTTGGGGCGCACATCGTTGCATTTCTTGTCGTAAGCTAAGCTTTCCTTCTCCACTAAGGCTCTCTTCAACTGTTGGCCTATGAATGCCGTAATGTCAACAGTTTACGTACATCGTTCACACGAGTCACATGAGAATCAATGCACTTTATGAAGGGTTACATCCGACTGTTCTGCCTCTGTCCTTGCTCAGATACAAGCCCCCATCAAGCTTAGGACTGCTTTTCAGGAGCTGCAGCCTATGTTGAGAAAGCCCCGTGGGCTGAGTCCTGCAGACACTCACTGTCGAGCAAAGCACTCCCTGGTCGGGATAGTCCATTGTAGTCAGCTTTTAGAGCGTGAGCAGTGCTTGGCGCCCAGGCAAGGCTGGTAGCTGCCACCTCAGAGTGACCTGCTGGATGGAGGGGCCTTGATCTGAGCGTCGCAGGCTCACAGCCATCTTGGCTCGCACCAGGATTGAACAGGAGCCACATGACTCTCCGGGGCTTGAGCTGACGAGTCGAGTTCTGTAACAGGCTTGCACATTGAGGGGTCTGTGCAACGCACGCTGACTGGTGAGGTGCCTACTGCAGGAGTGAGCACATTCTCTGGGGGGAGGCAGGGATGTCTGGCCCTCGTTCAGGAGTGCGGCAAACTCTGAGAAGGAATTAGGGTTCCAAAAGTCACAGGTCTCTCCCTGCTAACCTCCTGGGTTGTACGTGCAGCAGATGGGGTCCCTCTGCACTGGCTGGCATGCTGAGTGGTGGCACTCCCTTCTAGCTGGACCCCTGTGGGTCCCAGCAAGAAGGAAGGGGCGGCTCCCTTTTTGCCGGGACCCGCGGAGGTCCCAGGCAGAGGGGAGCTGCCGGCTTCCTTCTCCCTGGGACCAGTTGGTCCTGGCTAGAAGGGCTCCCTTCTGCCCAGGACCTGAGCAGTCCTGACCAGAAGAGAGCTGAGCGGTCCGGGGCTTGCTGTCTTGGGGAGAGCCAGCCCCCGCTCTCCCTGGACCTAACTAGTCGACTTAGAAAGTCTAGTATAGACTATAGACTATAGTATAGACTCTCTAAGTGGAGTTAGTAAGGCCCACTTAAAGTCGACTTAAGAGTCCTGTGTGGACTCTCTAAGTCGACTTAATAAGGTCGGCGTAAAGTCGATTTATTAAAGTTGACTTATTTAAGTCGACCTAAATCCCTAAGTGTAGACATAGCCAAGTGAATACTGAGTGGGCAGGAGATTCAGACATGGCCCCAAATGTGCCACAGAACAAATTCTGCAGTGGCCTGCTCCGCGGCCCTTGGAAACACGACTCTGGGCTCAGTCATGACTTATGACTCCAGTCCAGCACCCATGGGATCAGAATGGCACCCACTGGCCAAAACAGCAACCAGAGGGTAGCTGGCCACCGGGGGTTTCTCCCAACCAGACAGCCAAGCAGCAAGACGGAGCACTGGGGATGTGGGGATGGAGGCCTTTAAAGCCCACAAGAAATTTTCTCTGGATGATGTTTGAGAAACAGGGAGCTTCTTATTGTAACTGACTGTTTCACTACCGCCGTAGTAAAAACCTGCTCTCCTTTCACAGCCAAGTGTACTCATAGATCACAGATCTGTCTGCGAGCTCTCTCCTACTCACCTCCACATCAGTGAGTCAAAGGGTCTTCCTCAGCTACACAGTAAAAGTGCTGCAGGCCTGGAGCTGAAACAGCCGGGGGGCAGAGTAGAGCAAGGTCTGATCAAAGCAAGGATACGTGCAGAAATCTTTAGTCTGCTTCTAGAGATGGCTTTGGAGCACTCGTACGTTCTTCAGGCTGCAGCTCTTGTGTTCATTGTGCTCTTCTAACCTTTCCTCTTCAGAGAAAACGAGTAAATGCCCTCCTATAAATTGGACTGTGTTGTAATCCCATAATTTCCCAATCAGCTGCCATCTCTGACCACTATATGGTATCAAGACGCACATATTAAAAGGATTAAGAACGGGCTAATGGACAGATTTCAAAAAGTAGTTGTCACTGAAGGATCTTCATCAAATGGGGATGTTTCTAGTGGGGTTCTGGGGCCAGGTCTAATGCTGTTCAACATTTGCCTCAATAAAATTAGCAGATGACATAAAGATTGGCAGAGTGGTGGTAAATAATGCTGAGCACAGGGCAGTCTGGATCGCTTGGCTAACATGGCCCACTCAAACAAAATGGGGTTTGATACAACCCAAGTCAAGGCTCTACCTCTAGGAACAAAGAATGCAAAAGTACCCAAGAATGGGGGACTGTATCCTGGGAAGCAGAACCTCTGTGAAGGCTGATGGGATTGTGATGAGCAGCATGAATTCCTAGGGCGATGCTGTGGTTTGGTGGTATAAAGAGGGGAACAGGAGGAGCAGAGGGTGACTTTAGCTCTGGTATACTGTGTCTTGGTCTGCTGTCCACATCTGACAAGGGATGTTTTAAAAGTGAAGAGGGTACAAAAAGGGCCACAAAAATTCTTCGGGGGTTGGAGAAGATGCTTGAGAGTGACATTCAATGGCATATGATATAAAGGTGGTCAGACTAGACAATCTAATGGTCCCTTCCGACTTTAAAATCTAAGAATTATTTCTGGCCCGGGACATCTCAAGTTCTGTATTAGATTCTGAAACTGGGACCAGCTCCTAAGCCATTTCCTTTCCTCTTGTTAGACTGAGCTTTTTGTTTTTCCCCACATGATCTTTGCTGCATCACAGAAGTTAAATAGCCATGTTTTATTGAGAAATCTGACTCAGTGTAGAAGCCTCCAGAGAGGAGTACACTTGTCAGAGATCATGATTTAGGAGTGTTTGTTAATTGTCCTAAATGTGAAAGTTACAAACATTGGGTTTAGAAGTGCAAAAGGACTTCCTGACCTATTCTGTGTGCCAAACAATCCTTCTTCGGGGTAAAAGCATTTCTGAAAAATAGATCTTTGAAACTTTTTTCCCCAAACATTTTTCTTTTGCAGAAATCTATATCAAACCAGCACTGCAGTTATTTTTTCCACGGAACTATGTGCTGTGACTTAAAATATAAATGTAGGCTATAAATATATTCCTGATTCATGCCAGTGGTCCTGAGAAGGGAATGAGGCCCATAATATACAAAACCCTTACCTACTTAGGTGAAGACAATGACATCCTGAATGTTCAGCTAATTTCTGTGGGCTATATCCAACTCTGGTGGAACTCCAGTGAACGCCTTGAGGTTGCACCACACTTGAATTTGGACCCTTGATATTTTCTGAATACAGTTGGCTGGTTTCTTACTAAGAACTTGTAGCAAAAAAAATCTCTTCAGGTACTGACTACCCAGTTTTATTTTAAGGTAACTCCATTGACTTGATTGGATTGCTCGTGTGTGGAAAGGCTACAGGATCCAACCCAGTAACTCGCAATAGCTACTGATCTAGTCAACTAGGAAGATGGTTTGGGGTTAAATAGATGTGAGAGGGTTATGGTCAGAGAGGAGGAGAGTGACCACGTGAGATGTTGAGACCCTGGCTGTGACCTTCTGCAGTCTGGGCAAAGAGAGAAGGCTGGATCTCTTTGGCTCATGGAAGTGTCACATAGGACAATGCAGAACGAGTGTTACGTATATGCAGCATTTATAAGGATTGTTGCTGTTCAGCAGAAATTCCCTAACTGACCTACTGGCAAATACTCAGTGTATGATGCTGACAGTTCTCAGATGTATTCTTCAGACTCCTGGCAGCCACTTAGCAGAGGCAGGGAAAAGTGCCATGCTTGATAGCACATTTAGCAGTCTGCTTTTAGACAAAGAGTTTGGACTTTTAAACATGAGACACACAAGATAATGGATATGTAACTCATGGCCCAACGTCTTGGTTCAAAAGTGTTCTTTCCCCCCTTGCTTATAATCACCCAGGAAGATAAAACCTTATAATATAACCCACAGGTGAGCAATGGGGAGATTGGAACACTTAAGCAGGGGCAGAAGGGGAGCAGAACGGCTTCAGCACATACCTCATCAATTACTGATCTTTTCAGGGCCACATGCAATTGCCGAGTGACGTCACTGATGAGAGGCCCTTTCCGTAGAATGAAGATGGCTCACGACAGTTGGGACGGGGGGATGGGGGTTGTTATGCCTCATGTGAATAGAACCATAGTACAAAACTTCATTCCAAGGAATGATACATACGCGCATTTTGTCATTGAGTTCAGTTCCTGGCTCTGCTGCCAACATCCCCCATGGCCCGTTCAAGGTGATGGAGAACAAAGAACCTGTCTTGATCTTGTGCCAATAAAGGAAATCATTGCTGCTAGGTGTGCCACGTCATGACTGCAGTTCCCGCTTTGCCCAGTGTACGGAGCAGGGCTCAGTGCCATTTGCAATGCTTTATTTTTTATGGCCGGGATCACCATTGCAGGCCCTTCCTCTTCGCGTATGCTGAATGGGCATCGCTGTCATTGAGCCAGCATTGACACCAGCAGAGCAACTCGGCATAATGCAGGGAAAAAGCCGGGCAATGGCCTGCCAAGAACAGAGCAGTGTGGGAGAAGAAACTCCCCCTCCCTCTCAGGTTACCCGTATCTCACACCCATTGTCCTTTCCGCACTGTATTTAGCTGTAGGGTAAGAGAAACCCCCTGGCAAATGTGGGGCCTCCTGTAGTTTTCTCAGGTTGGGGAAATTGGAATGTGCAGCCCCTAGTTCTTCAGTTATTGAATGTGGTCATTGAACGTGCATGTCTCCTCTCCATGTGTGCTTCAGTCTGGCCCAGTCGCAGCTGCCATTAGCAATGCTGAGGGCTGAGGTTGCCTCCAGCCTTTCTGGTCTCACAGTCCTGCTTTCTGGGGCCCAGGGCCAGGACTCAGCCAGAACTATTTGATGCATGGCTCTTTGGTAGATTTCACAATTGATTCTTTCTAGGGCTGCAGACAAGGCTGTCTGTGGAGAGCGACGGCCAGGTGTGCTCTGAAGGTAGCCCCTGTACCTGGGGGCACACAGCTTGTGCATCCTACAGAGACTCCTCCCGTCAAAACTGTAGCTGTCAAATTCAAGCAAGGGGCTTGATCCTGAGTGGTGCTGAGCACCTACAGCTACCACTCAAGTCAACTCCGCTGAGGATCAGACCAGAAAATAACATGTGCTTCCCCCAGACTTCGGACCACGAACCTAGGTGCTAGGACCAGGGGTGCCGGCTTGACGTGGTTTCCATCATATACAAGATTTACAGGTTGGGTCTATGGTGCTCAGCATCCCTACTATGCTCTGTATTCAGCCCCCCGGCTATGAGGGGTGAGGCTGGTTTGCTCTGGCAGCCATTTCAGTGTTGTTTCGCAGCTAGACCCCAAAGAGGTGCTGCTTGTAGCTTCCTCATATTTGAGCCAGGCCTGCCTCAGCAATTCAGTGTCTGTCCCGTCCTCGTGACCTCAAAAGCTCCCCAAAACTGGGTGACAGCCTGAGCACAACAGAGCCCGTTTGTGTGGTAAATAGCCACCATGTCTAGCACCATGACGGTGCGGGCAGGTCAGTGCTAACGTTCAAATAACGGCCAGGTGGAGACGCTACGAAACCTGGTTCAGGACCAGACTACACCTGGGTGATGGGCCAGGATGGCAGTGCGTTCTCTCACTGGCCTGTGCTGCCACCTAGTGGGCCTGAGAATTACAGTCTCGTCTCGTTTCTCGTGCCCCATCTGTTAAATACACGCTGTGTAAAGCATGAGTCATTTACACGCACTTTCTGGCATCCGTGTACGCTTTAGTAACCGCCCTCTTTTGCTCTTACTTTTTTAGGGATATCCCTGCCCCTCCCGGTCATAGGTTTGCAGGATGACTCCAGGGTGTTTGTGAATGGAAGCTGTGCTCTGAATGACAAGAACTTCATCCTCATCGGGTCCTTTGTGGCATTCTTTGTCCCACTTATCATTATGGTCATCTCCTACTGCCTGACTGTCCAGGTCCTGCAGAAGCAAGCGACGGTGTTCATGTACGGCGAGGCTCCCAAACAGCGGAGGAGCAGCATGAACTGCCTCAAGAAAGAAAATAACACAGAGAACATCTCGATGCTGCAGAACCACGAGGCGGCCTCTCACTTGAACTCACCCATCAATAAAGAAGCCGTGCTCTTTCGGAAAGGGACCATGCAGTCTATCAACAATGAGCGCAGAGCCTCCAAGGTCCTGGGCATTGTCTTCTTTCTGTTTCTTATCCTGTGGTGTCCTTTCTTCATCACCAACGTCATGTCTGTTCTTTGCAAGGAAGCCTGTGATGGGCGCGTCCTGGGCGAACTCCTTGAGGTGTTTGTTTGGGTTGGTTATGTTTGTTCTGGGATTAACCCCCTGGTGTACACACTCTTCAATAAAACCTACCGCAGGGCTTTTTCCAACTACATCCGCTGCCAGTACAATACTGGGAAAAAAGCGACACAGCAACAAAGCCAGTGTGTGATTGTCGCATCAACAGCTTCTTATGGGAAAGACCCCATGCTGAGTAGCTATCGAAATGGCAATGAACTCAACAGCATGGAGTTGGATGAAACAGAGGAGGGCTTAGAAATGCAACCGGGGACTTCAGATCTATCAATAAACAGCTGCAATGTTGTAAGTGAAAGGGTGAGCTCCGTGTGACGGAGTCACATGTGGCTGCGGCCAAAATAGACCCATGTAAAAATGTACGTGTTAGTGAAAGATCCATGTAAATACCGCATCCTGAACAAAGATTTTTTTAAAAAATCCAGCGTTCCAGCCCAGTATTTTAAATCATACATACACGGCAGTGAGATTTCCTGCTGGTACGAGGTCACAATAGCTATTTGCTTCCAACATGGACAAAATGCTGATATCTTCTTCCAGTGGCTGAACAAAAAGGCTAAATACTTACTCAGGTGGCATTTGCTGGAGTCCATAATGGCCCACACATAGTAACATAGCGAGTCCCTGGAAACGGACTTGGGCAGGATTCCTTTTTTCAAGTTGGCAGTAAATATATGCTTTAAATCCTCAGCCAAGTGATGTGCCGGTGCCATACTGACTCTATCCAGAGGCCTGGAAAGGATCGCGCAGATAACTGAAGCAGTACTGCAATGTAACAGTGGGCTGAGCAGTGGGTCACGGGGGGGGGAGGGAGGCGGGCAGGGAGATGCCGTGGGGCAACACCCACCTTGCACACTGGAGACTGTTTTCAGGTCTGATTTCGGTTCCAAGTATGCTGAGATTGGCAGTTGCATCCTAGACCCCAGCAGCCACTTGTTCACATCACAAAACTAGGGAATGTAATTCCGGCAAGAGTCTGCAGTCCTGGCCTTTCGAGGTCATCTGCTCCCAGATCCTGCAATCACTACTGGTGAAAAAGAGAGTGTTAAACCAGCAAACTCTCATGGCCATACTTGGCAGCCAGAAGACCTCTAAGTCTGCCCTGAATCCCAGAAACAACCATGTAGAGCAAACGGGGGCCAGGCCTTGAGGCACTTTCTCATGCGTGGCATCTGCTGACCACCACTGTGGTGCCTCGTGTGAGAAAGGTGAACAGAGTTTGGCTCTGAAGCTCCTGTTCAAACCCTTTGCCCCGCACTAGTGCAGGGAAGAGTGGAAGCAAAATCTATTACGTACAGGGCCTAACTCAGCCTGCAACGGGCGGGAGAGGTGTTGCGTGGCAGGCCATGGGCCGGGATGTTGGCTTTCCCTTGGGAAGGGGCCCTGGTTCCAGAGGAGTGCTCAGTTTCATCTTCCCACCCCTCCTGCTCCCTGGAGACTCCCATTTCTTCCTTCAGTCACGTGCTGGTTTTCTCAGCACCCTGAGATCAGCAGTGTCACGGGGCTGGAGAGACAGCTTTGCTGCCTGCCCATACTGGCACCATTGGGCAGATGGGTGGAAGAGCCCACCTGGCACCGCAAGGGCAGGCGCCTGTTCTCACCCAGGAGCAGCTGGGCAGGAAACAGGCTGTAGACCAAGCATGAGCTCCAAGGCAGCCGGCGAGGCCCGTGGCTCAGGGGAGATGCTGGAGCACCGTGCGGCTTGGGGGGGTGCAGTTAGTGCACCCCATTACGCCGAGCTCTGCCACTTGTGTTTGATATCACCACGCGTAAGGGCTCCCCGGTGGAGCACGGGCCTGTGGCAGGCCTGGCAGACTCCGTTTAGGACACGTCTGAGATTAGCAAGTCAAAGCGGAGCTGCATTTGCCCAGTGTGAACTGGTCTGATCGTGTCCCTGCACACCAGCTGGAACCACAAAACAGAGGAGTCGTGGTCATGGGGGGGGGGGGAAGACACTGTTCCATTGCATTGCGCAGCAGTTATCTGCTTGTGGCTCTTCTGGACTCCACAGCCCCGGCTTGATCCACCACGGCATCACTCCAGCTTAGCCCTGGTGTGATTCCCCTGACCTCAGCAGCCCTGAGTCTCCGCTCAGTCACGTCGTGTGAAGCGGCACTAATTCCACCGCCAGCATGGCGATTCTAGCTCACGCATTGCAGGGAAGCTGCCTGCTCAATGAGTAATGTTCTGCAGCTCAGTACGTTGCACTCTCTCATGGGTCCATTTGTATTTCTACGGCAGCATCATGGCTGCTGGAAGAGGTACTGAACACTGACACCGGTTCAGTCTCAAGGGGCCACCCTTTTCTCTAGCTCAGGGCTGAAATACTGCAAGTGCTGGAGAAAATCAGAACTGTCCTCCCCTCCATTTCCCCTTCCCTCCCCTGACTTTTTTGGATATTTTTGCAGGGCGAAGTCACAGCACATCTTTGACAAGAATAAATATCTATCTGTATTTAAAAAAAGCAACCAGAGACTTTAAAAGCACTAGCAATAAGATGAATGAGAATAGCTTATACCACATGTGTGAATAATCCATAGGTTGTGGCATCTCGTAGCTAGCAGATTCCACATGCAGGGATCATCTTTGATTCGAAACCGTCCAGCCTGTTCTTGCAAGTCTGGTAGTGATGATACAAAGGGACCCTCCTGTACAGGGATGTAAATACCGAGAATTGACCATACCCGCTACAATACTTTTATAAATGTTTAACGAGAGAATTTTACCCTGAGACTTGTACCTACGCTGACCCTTGCTACTCAACTGACACCGTTTGACTGTATATGACCTGTTCAGACACACATGCGAGAGGACCACCCTCTGACCCCTGTGTTCCCTTCCTGCCAACAGCTGGGAACATGTTTGTGAATGATTGAATGCTGTCACGTTCCAACTTCTTTCTGGTCATTTGCCCCAGGGTTTTGTGATGCTGCTATTAATTTATTAAAGAAAGTTTGTTGGGGTAATAATTCTTATTTAAGTCTTTCCATGGTCTTCTGACAACAAACTATTCACTTTGATTTCCTGACCCCTCTACCCACTCCTGCATGTACCAATATCCAAAATGCAAACCTAAGCAGAATGGATTTAATTTTTCCTTACATTCCTGACCGCTGGATGTGGCCCCCAACTTAAGCCAAAACCTTTGCTCCTGCAAATGCCTTGACCCTCTACTCCCAAAACCTTGTTACGCACAAAAATCAAGTGAAACATGAACCTCCCCTGCTGTCAAAAGTGATGCCAAAAAAGGTGAGTTCAGTCCTTTGTGCCTTAGCTAAACTCAACTTGTCCTCAGCACGCCACTGCTTTTCCTAATTACGGCCGTTACCTAGTGTAGGGCTTCCCCAGCTGGTGTTATATAATGGAAACCCATGCCAGAGAGATGGGGGTAGGGTTCATTTGGGTCCCCAAAGCTCTGCTCAGCTCCGGTTTGCTTTATAAGCGTGGTGCAGGCTTTCTCCTTCCTACTGTCTTGGGGCATGTCTACACTGGAGGCTCTGTTAAGTCAACTTAGAGAGTCCACACTGAACACTCCTGTTGACTGCCTGCGTCCACACTGGCAGGTGCTAGGTCGACGGAGGAGTGGTGCATTGTGGGTAGCTGTCCCACATTGCACCGGGCCTTGAGGCCAATTAGATTGCCTTAAGGGCACTCCCCGTCCACACTGGTTAAGTCGACTTAATAAGGTCGCCTTAAGCATTAAGTTGACCTTCAGACGTGGTGTTATTAAATCGACGTAATAAGTGCCCAATGTGCATGCAGCGATCTGTAGGGCGACTTAACCGTCCTTAAGTCACCCTAAGGCGCCAGTGTGGACGTACTCTTGGTGAAGTAAAGCAGCACCAGGCCTTGGACATGTTAATCTGGACTGAACGCCCTGGTCTTGGAACCGCTCACTGGCCAAAGGGCGCAGGGCAGCCAGCCTGGGTGCTGAGTGCTTGGGATCAGTGTCACAGGAATGTTCACAAGATGTTGAGGCCCCTGGGCCTGGGCCCCTCTACACTGTTGTGAGACACAGTAAAGGCGGAACCAAGTTCAGCTGTTGACACGGCTCGCTGAGCCCCCGCTCCGTTCAGCTGTTGACACGCTAGCTGAGCCCCC
>ML685771.1:1947478-2003226 GCA_007922175.1 Pelusios castaneus
TGTTGACACGCTCGCTGAGCCCCCCGCTTCGTTCAGCTGTTGACACGGCTTGCTGAGCCCCCCGCTCTGTTCAGCTGTTGACATGGCTCACTGAGCCCCCCACTCCGTTCAGCTGTGCCATTAGTACAGGGAAAATGGCTAGACATGTTGACTCAGGCATTCCCTTCATAGCTTCCCCCCGGCCACCCCTCCACCCCGCCATCGTGCTGCTCCATCACTCTGTGTCCTTTCTCCGCCTTCTTGGGTGCCCCAATCTGCCAGTGTTTCACACAGCACCTTAGCATCCCCGGGCCGGCTACACTGGAGCAGGACGTGCAAGGGCTAGCTTCAGTCAGGCCTAGGATGGACACGTGGCCCCACGCCAGCAATCACAGCACCTACGCCCACAAACACGCGTAACTGTGCTGACGAAATCCCGCCGACGCGGCCCAGCCCCTGGGGTCCAAAGGGGTAAGGAATTTGGAGGTAAGGGCTGGTCACGCGAGAGCAGCAGTGACTGAACGCCACTTTAGTGTAAAGCTGGGACATCACAAGGCACGTGCCCCTCCCTTAGCGAAATCTCACTGCTGGGCGAGCTGCCACGGGGTCGCAGTGAAAAGGGTTAAGAACCGGACCCACCACAGTCGGATGTGCCACAAGCAGTGAGCGTCCCTGGGTAAAGTTGTAGGTGTCGTTCCACCTGTGCAGGAAGGTGTCACCTGGGTGGGTGCTCCCCACTAGCAGGCACAGGAGCAAACGGCCCAGCCTGTTTGTGCACACAGGGCCGAGCGGAACCACAGCTACTGTGCACGGCCCTGCAGCATTTAGCACGGAGCTGCCCTGCTCACTGGAATCAGACACCCTGTGCCTGGAGCAGTTTTCTCCACCGTGCAGGCAGCACAGCCAGAACTATTTGATGCATGGCTCTTTGGTAGATTTCACAATTGATTCTTTCTAGGGCTGCAGACAAGTGCCACAAGACTCTTTTGTCTTTCTACAATAGACTAACACGGCTACCCCTTTGGAATATAAATAGCTTGTTAGTACTGCAACCAGCTCTGCGTAAGTGGCTTTACGTGGGCTGCTGCGTGGCTGCAATGGGTGCCTACCCAGCGCCAAGGACAGACCGGGGATGGCTGGCTGTCGCCCTCCTCCCCCCAATGCCTTCTCTTTGCTCCAGTGCACTGAGCCACCTCATGGAGCAAGCTAAGGGCCACTCGTCACCGCTAACAGTAAAGTCGCTGCAATCAGAACGCCCGTCCAGATCGGCTGATCAAGCCTGTGAAGACCTGCTCAGTTGCTAGGGAAGCCGATTTATTAAGACCAGCCCAGCAACCGGCGTGGCGCTGAATCAAAAGGAGGCGCCGCCCTTCAGCTCAGCGCAGCAGACGTTCTGGGCGTAGGTCAGTAGAACTGAGATACACAAGATCTTTTAAGTAATTTGCGTATCTCATTCGACTGCTGCCAAAAGCGTTGGGCAGCGTAGACCTGCTCTGAGTGATTCTGTGACGCTTTCAGATGCAGGTCAAGTGCATTTGCTTATGTCTGACAGTCACAGTCACTCAATGCACGAGGACCTGGGGAGCTGTGTGTCCAAGGCACATGCAAGGCCTCGATATTTGTGACGAAGCAACATTTGCATCTACTGGCCATAGCACGGCAGCGAACGCACCCTTGAAATAGCAGCAGACTGCTCAGGGCAGGCGGCTGATGGCAGCTCTTTAGCCGTGGAGTGCCATTGATTAAAAGCAGGTCCATAGAACGAATGGCCTTTTCCCCAAGCGTTCAAGGCCGATAAATTGGTCTTTAATACTCATAATGTGACTCTGAGCTATTCATGGCTGGTGAAGGATTGGCCTGTTTATATGTTTTAGCCGTGAAACATAAACCTTTTTCTAGGAAACGGGGTTGCTATTTCTTAGTGGAGCTTGCCCTTTCCTTGTGTGAATTCCAGTACAGTACAGTCTGGTGTGTTAATTCTTTAAATACATGTAACGGTGTCTGGGGGAGATGAAATGAAGTTGTCTCCAATGGTTTTCTTTTTATTTTACCTTTCAAATACATAAGAAACCCTCCAGTGAGCTATCCCGTCCCACGCTGGGCTGGGATCTCTAACAGCACTGCTGTGTCATGTGCCAGCTCTTATTGGAAGTCAGATCCTAATCAGGTGCGTAATTCTCTTAGGCATTTCTGAAAAAGATCTCACCCTCTGAGCCCATCCCATAACCTGGACCACAGGACATTATAATACAAAAACACTGCCCTGAACCATGGCCCAGTATCCTTCACTGCGCCCCCAAAGCTGGGGAATGCAGCGTTCTCGGAGAATGACAAATCCCAGCTGACGTGGCATTAGGTATGGAGTACATTCCCGGCCCAAGGATTCCCACCAACCCCCTGCTCTTTATACTGAGAGATCTCCAGCTTGTGCACCTCATCTTCTGTCAGCTTTGACGGCGTGGCATAAAGGTGAAAAGTGCCTGGGGGGGGGGGCTGCAGGCCCACACCATTTAGTGCAAGAGAGTCCTACACAGGGCTGTGTCCAGCTTCTTTCCCACAACATTCATCTGCAAATGTTTCCCAAGATTAAATCCCAAAATGAAACTGGGGCAAATGACAGAAAATAGGGCTGTCTAAACAGGGTCTGATGCCCATGTGGAAAGTGTTCCACTTGGAGAACGAGAGAAGGCACGAGGCAGAGACAGGAGTGAAAGGATACGTTAGAAATAAATATGGTCATGCTGCAGAGATGCCCAGAAAAGTTTCCAGGGGTGGCCAGAGGGGGCACTCAGCCCTGCAGTGGCGCAATTGTGGCGAGGAGCCAGGTCCAGCTGAGGGGCAGAGAGCGTGGAGAGAGCAGCAAAGAGACACAGAAGCAATGGATGAGCTGGAGAAAGGCTAAGACAATTTTGAGCGGGCTCCAGCCAGGAAAGGGGCTCCGGTAGAGACGGTGCAGTTACATGTGCACGGGGGAGAACCAGCTCTTTGCGTATCATGGAAAGGACAAAGAGGGGAGAGAATTAAACGTGCCAGACCATGACGGCAACAGCTGTGGAGTCATGAGAAAGAGACACAGAGGACATTCATCTTTAGGGACGAGGTTGTTGGGCACTGGGGAAAACGTCAAATAGCGTCATGGTAGCTGACCCCAATGGCCACTTTTACCCCTCTGATGAAGGGGGTTGGCGCCCACAAGCGCTTATGCCCGAAGAAATTTGTTAGTCTCTAAGGTGCCCCAGGACTCTCAGTTTGCAAGTTCCCTTTCTTGGCATGTGAGCAAACTGGGAAGAAAGCCCTGTGCTCCTGGAGGTTTGGGGCATGGCTGCCTGGAGTGGAAGTGACGGAAGACGCCCTCCCTGCGAGAATCACTCCTCGGTGCACAGTCGCTTTGTTGGAGTTGGGCTTTAAGTGCTGGACGCAGGAACCGTCTGCATGCGGTGTGAGCATCGCATGTCAGGAGTGCTGGTTATGGGCAAATGCACCGCTCACTGCTTCCTTCTCCACCTGGACGCTGAGCTACGAGGCTGCCGCTGCGCTCGAACAAGACGCTGGTGGCGGAAGAAGGGACCCCGCCATGTTAGTTTAGTGAGAACACGGTGACTAGCAGGAGAGCTATGATGTTGAGGGCCAGGCAGCGAGGGAACGGGAGACTGCAGCTGAGGAGGGGATGGAGAAGGCTTGAAGCCGTTTCATCTGCGCAAGAGTCACTTCATTCTCCCACCCGCTGAGCTGGAAGTGGCAGGGCTGTGTGGCCAGGAAGAAGGGCAGAAGAAGCAAAGGTCTGGTAAGAGATGTACGAGTGAGGCTCAGCAGCCCAACCTAGGGGGAGAATTGCGTGGCAGGAGCGAAGTCTGCACTGAATGGACAGAGTGGGTGGAAAGGAAGTGGTCTGTCAGGAGGGAACAAAAACCCTTTGACGACAAGGCTCCCCCAGGCAAGTTAGCGCGGACACACTGGGTGGCATTCAGAGCCTCTCTCTGATCTCACTTACACCCGTGTAAAATCCGCCTTAAACAGCTTTTTCCTGCTCAGTGGAGCTGACGAAGGAGACCCGTCCACGTCCCTGCCTAGGATTTATTAATTGCTTTACCTGTGAAAGTGGCGTTTTAGTTATTGGTTCACTCACTTCAGCAATAATTCTGGCCCATGCCTTACCAACAGCCTCCCCCCAGGAAACCGCCAGCTGGCAAGGCAAGGAAACGAATATTGATTTTGGTATAAAGCTGCTGCTGGTCATTGTTTCACACCACGTTTTTTATGTCTTTGCATCTTCCTCGGGTGAGTAACGTACACAGTTTGCAGAGCAATTTCCTCTCCAAACAGCTCATCTGCAGCTGTTGCTCGTGTTATATTTGTTAGGGGCACACATCCCGTGTATCTGTATGCCTCCAAGCAATGAGAGCCTGTGATCTGCCTGAGCACATTAGTGTTATGTGTACACACACACACACACACACCCCTCCCATCCAACCAACGATGTATTCCTCTCCCAGCTATACCCTGCTGTTCTCTGAGCTAAGCTGCAAACTGTCTTAGTCCCAGAAAACTGCTCAGTTGTACTGGTATGCCTGGGTAAGGGCCGACAAGTGTAAACTGGCGTCACTCCAGTTAAGTCAAACAACCGAGGCTCGAGCCTGTTTCTCTAGCGCACGGACCGCCCAGCTCAGGGCCCCATTGTGGGGTGCACTGTGCAGACAAAGAGGGAGCCACAGCTGAAAAGCTGCCAGCTTCGGCAAATGGCAGTCTGGCACACATCAGGGGCCGTGGATGCAGCAGTCCCCACAGAGCTGGCCAAAGGCAGAGTGTCCCCCATTTCTTCAGCTGCAGCCAGCCAATCAGTGAGACCCCCATGCCTTTTCCGGAGGGAGGGTATCAAACATCACATGCTTACCCCCCGGCTGGCCACAGCAAGATGCACATTATTCCGTGCTTCGGAAATGCAGCCCCCAGTCACCCACTGTAAGAGCCCTTCGACCCTCCTTCACAGGGCGCAAAAGCAATCTGCGCCCGCTGCAGAAATAACCATATCCTCAGTCCCTGGAGCATACGAGAGAACTACAGATCCACGGTTATGTGCATTACCTTAAGTGCCCCAGTCATGGCCCAGGCCCCCTTTGCGCTTGGCCCTGTACAGAGGGGAAAAGAGTCTGTCCCTGCCCCGAAGCATTTCTAATCTGGTGATGACAGAGGGCTACAGACGCCAGAGAGGCAAATGTCTTCGTTTTGCTCATGTTTCCGGGGCACATCCCATGCAGGGGCGGCCTGGACCTGTGTGACACGTGCCCGAGTGGATGCTGAAGGCGGGGTTGTGGTTTCAGTAGGAGGCCATCGGCATTAGCTCAGAGCAGGCCCTGCCGAGGGACAGAGGGTATCTGCTCCACTCATGCAGCGGTTCTCCAGCTTGGCTCTCATGCTGTGTCTATGGGCCACTCACAGTGGGCGTGCAGCGGCTGCGGGGCTTGAGGAGCAGCTGTGAATGCAAGGGTTGCAGCCAGGAGCAGTTCTGCCCTTACTTCAGGGACAAAGTTGGCCCGCAGACCTGCTGGGCATGGTGCAGGCACATGTTGCTGGGGGAGGGGGGTGCTTGCTCCTGGCCCCCCCCTCCATAGCAGCCCCAAAGCGTGAGTCACACACACACTGCCTGAGCCACTTTGCACATATCCAGACTCGCTCAAACCAGGTGGGAACTGTAGCCCTGTGCGGCTCCACTGGCTGTAAGGAGTTACTCCCAAGTTACCCCAGGTGTCACTTGCCCAGCGCCCTTTCCCCACTTGCTAGAAGCTGCCCTTGTTTCTAGGGGTCACACACCCCACCAAGCCGCACACCTCGCCAGGAGCCACTGCCCAGCACACGCCCGGCTGTGCGCCTGACCCACTCTTGCCCCCGTGTTGGGGGGCACAGGGAGTGGCTGGCGTGTGCAGAAAGCCCAGCCACGCAGCGTGACCCCTGACAGAGCAGACCTGAGCTGCAGTGGAGAATCTGCCTCCAGTTTAGTGCAATAGTAGCAAAGTCTGGCCGTGGCGAATCCTTCCCAGCCTGGTGGATTCGAGCACAAATGCTGACACCCAGTGGCCATGCGGGCGTATCTCCCACGAGCTATTACCAGCCTGCGGGAGGGTCAGTGGCAATCCACACGAGGCTGCTCTGCCTTTTTCATTGCCTCACACAACAGTGTGAAAAGCCGGCACAGACTGGGCCTGCCTCGTTTTGGCCCATTTTTACACCGCCAACACCCCGGCATGGCAGGAGGTCCGGGATGGAAGATCACTGAGGGGAGAGTGTGGCCGGAGGAAAGTGGGTTCTAATACTCGGCTGCGGCTGCTCTCAGAGCCTGGCCTCGGGTTAGACGCAGGGAGGGCCAGGCAGGCGCTTGCCGTGCCTGTCGACAGGTACTCAGCATTACACCATTTGCCCCCTTCCGCTTCGTTACTCAGGCCACGTCACATGCCCTTCGTGATGTTTTCAGTCCCTGGAGGCTGGTTTTCAAGTAGTGGCCGTCTCTAGGGACAGGCCTGTAGGAATGGATGTGGGGCAGTGGGGCGAAGAGGTGAGCAATCAAAGTGAGAAAGAAACGGCACCCACAGGATGGCTCATACAGGGTCTGCTTTAACGTCACCCCTCTCTGGGAAGACGGGGTGAGTCAATGGAGGGCGCTCCATGGACGGGGTGAGTCGATGCGGGGCGCTCCATGGACGGGGTGAGTCGATGCGGGGCGCTCCATGGACGGGGTGAGTCGATGCCGGGCGCTCCATGGACGGGGTGAGTCGATGCCGGGCGCTCCATGGACGGGGTGAGTCGATGCCGGGCGCTCCATGTCATGACGATGGCTGAGCAGTTTGCACTGTGCTGGCAGAACCGTGACTGATCGCAGTCTGATTTACAGCACAAAGAGCCGGGTTTACGCCCACAGCTCGGGGGGAAGGGGGTAGCTGGAAGGGACTTTGCTGGGCTGGCTTTTGGGCGCCAGCTGAGTGACACAATTGTTTTGCTGACGTTCGTCTGGGAGGGACCTGAGCTAACGTGCTGCAGGGTACGGGGCTGCGTGCACCTGCTCCCGCCAAGCTCCCTGGTGCCTCCCCTCCAGCATCAGGCCCCCTACCCATACCAGGCTTGGGGGACGGCCCTCAGACACCTCCTGCTCAGCCCAGGCTCTCGGCCCCACCCCACTGGTAACAGGTGACAGTCACTGCCTGGGGACACGCAGGAATATGGCAGCTTACAGCGATCAGTGGGGAAAACGACTGTAAAACAGGAGCCAGCGTGCATGCTGGACCCACGCCCCACCGCAAGCTGGTACAGGCCCAGGAGATGGGCTGAGACTTCGGCCAGGCCCAGCTTACAGGCTCTGCTGCGCTGGGGGTGCAGCCTGCGGACCCCACAGGAGCGAGGGATGCTGGAATGTTTCACAGCCCGGTCAGCCTGGCCCCCGGCTGAGCAGCTCCAGCATGGGTTCTCCATTAGCCGTTATGGCCTTGTGTTGGGGAGAGGGCGTGCCGGCCCAGCCCTCACTGCAGGATCCCTACCCATGTGCACGCTGCAGGGCTGGTGCCAGGACCGAGCACCCCCGCATTCATCACACAGGTGTTTCCCTTTGACTGAAAACCCACCTCATGGGGCCCCTGAGTGGTGCTCGGTCATCGGCTCGGCCGCACCGCTTCCCTAAATGAGCCCTGGGCCCAGTGCGACTACCGTTACCCACGGGCCAGCGGTGCTAACGCGGAGCTTCGCCCTGCCGGCATTTATCAGCGTGGTGCCTCGAGTGCAGACGTGCCAAGAATAAATAGCAACAAACACTGGCGCAGGGAAGGTGAGCGGCTCCCTCTGCCAGCTCTGCCCAAATCCCTGCGCCATCCAGGATCCAGCCCCCCGCCATGGCGTAGAAACCTGGGCCAGTCAAATGAAGCTAATGCAGGCTCTCCACTCCCCTGGGACCGCGGCCGTCTCCACTTGCCCGCAGGTTCCTGGGCAAAGCCAGCAGAGCAGCGGAGCAATTCGTGGTCAAGCACACACAGCTGTGCTCCTTGTCTCGGGGAAGGGCACTTCCCCACGGCAGCCATGGGGCAGGGCCCACGCTGCGGCAGCTGGCCTTCCATGCAAGGCGCCGGCCAGGGCGTGACGAGGGGGGAGCCAGGCTGCAGGGAAAAGCTGAGGGCGCTGGGGAGGCGGGAGCAGGAGCGGACAGACCCAGGGGATGAGCACGGGTGACAGCCAGACAGAATGGGCTCAGGAGACCAGCGGAGTGGAGGTGGGTTACTGGCACGAGATGTTTGTGGGAGAAGAAGGACGTGCAGGGCCAGGATGAGAGTGGACTGGCGGGACGTGAGCAGAGACTCTCAGATCATCACTCCCAGCCTGGTCCTTTACGCAGACTGCAAGAGCGGCACCGAGAGCTCTCGCGGCCCACGAACATCTTGTCTCTTTTCTCCAGAGACGCACTGAGCCGACATCCCTGGGCACGAACTGGTCCGTGGCTCCCTGGGGGCTAAGGCCCCCCCGCTGTCTACGTCCGCTCTGGTTTGGGCCCTTGCGATTTGTTGGGGACGTGAACTGAGGGGCTGGGGCTCCGGCTGTGGTGTGCCCTGCCCTCGGAGAGCCCTCCGGCCAACGGTGACCCCATTTGAACTTCATTCTGCACTTCCACAGCTACTGGGCGTGGCCCCCCATGGTGGACACCAGCCCCTGCCAGTCCCCCACCTGCCGGGAATCGAAATTGAACCCTCCCGGCTCACAAGGGTGAAGCCCTGCTCGACCTGTCCTGCAGGTGCAGCTAGCAATGAGGACACGGAGCCGGCCGCTGGCCAGCAGTCGTCCTGCTACCCCCTGCTTTTTCCCACCTGCCCCGCCCCCGGCCCTTGAAGGTCGGACTCGCAGTGGGCCAAGGGGGTGCACACAGCCACCCACTGAACCGGCACCCGGCGCCACAAGAGCAGCGGGAGGTGGCATGTTCAAGCCCAGCGCCGGGCGGGTGGGGAATTTGACCCCAGGCTTTGAGACTGGAGAGCAGCCGCGGAGGCGATGAGGGGCAGGGGAAAGGTTCTCCAGCTGCAGCATGGGATCACAAGGGTCAGCTTGCACCTCTGGAGGGGCAGTGGCACCCCCATTCTCACAGACTACCTACAGATAGGCCCATCCTGCTCCCCGAGTCTCACCTCTGGCCACAGAACCTCACAGGCCCCCCAACACTGCCAGCCGCAAACCAGCCCTGCCACCGCTCTCCAGGCCGGGGAGCCCAGCCGCAACGGGAGAAAGCGGCCCTTGCAACAGGCAGGGGGAGGGGGGAGCAATAGATCATCTTCCGACTGCCTTTGCGGAAAGGAGCATTGGGCACTGGCGGAGTTGGGTTTGGGCCCAGAGCTCTCCCTGCGGCTGAGACAACTGGCTGCTGACAAGGAAAGTCGTCAGCCCCGAGCCCCATCGCATCTCTGGCAGGAAAAGGGGAACGTGTTCATTCCTCCTGCCTTCAAGGACAGATCAAGGGATGCTGAAAACTGCCTGCAACCGTGATTATCGCTGGAGCCTGTGCAGACCCAGGGGGATGGGTCGCTGGGCTGCTAGCGGAGCCATTATACAGACAAGTCAGGCCCAGGCTGAAGTCAAGTGAAAAGAAATAAAAAGTCATAGAAGATACAGCCGAACTTCCCAAACATCCTCTGAGCCCACAGCCGCATTCGTGACCTCAGTTTTCGAACTGCAGAGCAGCCGTGCAGGCGTCCTGGTGAGATTTGCTACCCGTCCTGTCGGCAGCCAAAAATCAAGCGGGGCCCAAGGTCACGTAAAAGCGTGTGAGAGAAAAGCCAGCTATTTTTACAGCTTTTGTGCCAGAGTCAGTGAGCAGAGCAAAGTGTCCCTCCCACACTGCTGGCTCAGTCCCATCCTGGCCAGGTTTGAAAAGGCAGCAGGAAAGAACCAGACACAACGGGGACCACAGCAGCTATTCCCCACGGAGTCCCTTCTTCGTTTTGATACGACTCGTTGCTTCCCCCAGGCCAGGCAATGGGGGGCTCAGGATGTCCCAACGGCAGTCTCTCTCGCCGCTACGGTCAGTTTTCTCCCTTCCCGCCTGGGTCTGAGCCCTTCCACTGCGTGGTCCATGGGCCCAGCTCCTCAGCTGCTGTACATCCCATCACGTGCTGATTCAGAAGCACAAAGGCTCCATTAGATCTTTTTATCTTTGCTTTTCACTCAGTCTTTTCAGTCCTTTAATGCTTTCTGTTGCAGTTCTTTGAATGTGGCTACTACAGAAGTAAAGCAGTCCCCTGCTTTCCCCCTCTTTGGGTTTAATTAGAGTTTGTGAGGGACAATACACACTTGGAAATAACATTGTAAGGACATGAGTAAAAAGATGACTTTTATATCTGGAATAAATCAATCCATCTTAGTTTGATTTTGGCCTTTTAGCCCCCTTGTGGAAAAACGAATCGTGGAGGTGTTTGGCCTCTGGTTTTTTGCGAAAAGGAAGTTTATTAATGGAGTAAATAAGCCAGAACAGCAATAAGAAAGTGTAAGTATCAAGAATAAATATGGTATAATAATGCTTATAAATTATCTTAGCAATACAATAGCTTTTATCTGGCATGTGCCTGACCCCACCGGCATGATTTGCTCTCCTCTGGCATAAGCCAATCTACAAGCCTGGCTCCAAGGACTGGTGAACTCTGCCCCATTTGAGGTCTGAATGGAGTTGCTCGGGGCTCTTTTCAGTCCAAGACTGGCAGAGAAAAGTGGAAGCTTCCTTAGCGCCTCTGTTTGACACACCCATGGCCAGAGATGCAAATGCAGGTGTCCGTCACCCGACTTGGGTTGTGGGTATAGAACATCCGCTGGGGACCACATTGACACTAACGTTCCCAGCTGGTGTAGTGGACTTTAAAGGAGTTTCAAAGTTCTCTTATGCTACTTGGACCACTGGGCCACATTGCCAACCCCGCCCCGTAAATTACAGTTTCTTAACCTCTTTTCAAAAAGATCAACTCTGCAGTAACACCGGCAAAGTGAGGCACATGAGGGGGCACCATCGCAGCAAAGTTTGGGTCATGGAATTTCTTTGGAGGCTGTCCCAGAATCTAGCTAGGCTGTGTGTGAATCCAGTCTTTCCTCCCAAACTTCTGCAGCTCTCCTTGTCCTTGTCCTCCCATCAACTCTGATCATTCCCATCTGCTCTGGCTACGTTTCTCCTCCACAAGACTTTATTACCCCCACGAGAGTCTTATTCATGATGTCTCAAAAGAATTTGTATGTCCTGAACTAAGTTACCAGCTGAGTCAGCGTGAAAACATTTATCGCTATCCAGAACGTGCGGGCCAGACATGTCCTAGGCTGGCTCAGCTCTGACACAACCCACAGCTGTCTGGACTGGGCGCCCTGGTTCAGCACGCAGGATTAGTCACCAAACGAAGAGCTAAGGGAATGGCAGTTACAAGCTATTTTGAGTTAACCAAACCAGCCGCTAGAGCGGCTTCTTCATGACCTATCACGGGCTGAAATAGCGTGGGTAGGGGGCAGCAAAGCCCAGGCTGATATCTCTGCATGAAGAAGTCTGTCCCTTTAAAAGAAATTGGTAAGTCTGCCCCCCACACACATCGCCCCTGCCCCCATACAGCATCCATTTACCCTGACCCCACGAAGCACGGTCCTGGGTTCCATAACAGCCCACTGACCTCATCCAGCCATGCCAGGAGAAGGCACCTTCCACCGGCCTTTCTGCCGCTCTTATTAGTGCGATACACTTTAATCTGGGGGTCACTGGTAGGGTGCTGACCTGCAGAGTGCACAAACGTTCACATTGGGAGCAGGTGGTGCTTCAGCCGTTCGTTCGTGCCCATAATTTCAGTTAAGGCACCTGCCACTTGCAGGAGATTCTCAGTTCTGCTTTGGGATTCTAGCGAGGCGCGGAGCCCTGGGGGCCAGCAGCTACCTTTTAACAGGGGCCACATCCGCTCACTGCTGTATCATCTACGGTAAGATCTTTCACAGCGCTCCCCAGAAAAGGTGGGGAAGTCACCCTCACTCAGTGTTTGTTTGCTGGGCTTTCGTCTCAAAATGTCTCATTGAACATTACACAATGCTGCACCAAATTTACACATGCATTGCATGTGCAAATCATTGGTTCTGTAGCCTTATCTGCACACACACCAACCCGACCTGCAGGAAGTGTGCGCTGACGTTCATATCCACCGAGCATTTTTGTTATATACTAGATCAGGTGTGCAATCTGAAAACAAGAGTAAGACACAAACATTCCCGACAGCATCCATGTGCATTGCCCTCTCTGCCCGCATACGGTAAAGGTGTCTGTGAGCCAGAACACTTCTGCATAAAGGGATCCTGTGGATTGGAGCTGTGGGTCTGCAGGCCAGCTTCTTCCATTCCTCTCCCTGGCCTCAGGCCACGTTCCCCTTCTCTGTGCTCTATGATCACGCCCAGGGCTGCTCACTCCCTGTTAGCAAGAGGGTAAGAAGCAAACATCTTTTCTGCCCCCACTGCACTTCCGCCTCTGATCCCCATCCCCCACAGCCGGGTGAGGGATGCGGCTCAGCCCTTGGCATGATGCGCCTGGCTGTTTTCTCAGCAGATGAAGGCAGCTTTTGCAGACAAATTTCTGGTTGTTTGAAGTCCACTTTCCAAGCCTCAGCCACTCCCTGAAAGTTCCCGTCCTGCTATGAACTCCCCACCCTGGCAGTTTCCTCACTGCGCTGGCTGTGGAAAGTTACAATGCACTCAAAGCAAACTGACTGGGAAACCTCGAAGAGAGCTGGCGGACAAGTCTTCGGCATGAAGCCTGCTCTGTCCATGACAGGCATGAGGCAGCGTCCGTGGAAGCTGGGTATACATTCCATCTGTGGGGCATTCCTTTGTGCAAAGATCATTCCAACCTCAGGGCGTTTTTTAATGCTTTCCTTTCCTGCCAGAGCTCCCCTGCCAGCCCGGGACAGCATGTCCTTTCTTCCCATGAACCACCTGCCGCCCACTGTAATTGTGAACACAGCCTCTTCCTGCAGAAATCTCTTTCAAAGTCTCTCCCATCCAGCTGCACAAGTAACTTGGCACAGCAGATGACGTGATTAAATAAATGCAGATTATCAATGTTCGTTGGTTAAACACTAACTGTGGACTGAAGAAGGTGGGCAACAGGGAGCCGGCAGGGAAACGTACAGTACGGTGGTCAATCAAATATGGAGAACAGTATCTAGACCTTCATGTGACTCTCTGATGAAGGTAACCTTTGCTCTTCCACATACAAAGCAGACAGTCGATGTTATTCATCACATTGTCCACTGCCTCCTTTTTTGCTCCTGTTATGTTACAAAAAAAAAAAAAAAAAAATATTCCCGCATTAGTTAACAAACCTCTCTGACCTTCATATTCTTGGTCTATACAAGGAAGCGAAGTGTGGGGGAGTAGAAAAGACTCATAGGATGTACAAGTAAGGCTCAGTTAGACAAAACCCTGGCTGGGGTGATTTAGTGGGAGCGGTCCTGCTTTTTAGCAGGGGGTTGGACTAGATGACCTCATGAGGTCCCTTCCAACCCTATGCTTCTATGATTCTAAGTTTCATGTCTGTTCCTGGGATGGCATGAGAAAGGCAATCCATCAGGCACACACTGCCCAGCAAACCCTGGAGAATTTGCAGCATTAGCACCCCATTGGAGTGTATAATTTGCCAGGAATGGCAGGAACCTGAAGTTGACATGGATCTTTATTATGAGCATCAATAATATACCCAATGCAGCACTAAGTTCCACTGACATCTGATACCAGGATATCTCTGGAAATCATTCCAGATATAGAGAGAGGTGAGATATGTCTCGCTCCATTTCTTCTTGAAAATATAAAAGGTAAATACGAGACAGAAGTATCAACATGTATGTATGTGTGCATAGAACCCCAGAACAGCTGGTCTATTTAACAGGCTTCAATTCATCTGCCATTAAAGTGACACTACAGCCCCCACTTCCTCTGCCTCAGCACTGGCCCCCGCAGCAGCAAAACCAAGCTTTACGACTGCGTGGTCATAGGGAAAAGAGGGTTCCTGGTTAGTTTGGTTGATACAGCTCCTCAGGGTTACTTCTGACGCAAACATTTCATCAAGGAAGGTAACTAGGGTTGGGTTAATTCATTTGCCAGATCAGCTTCCTTCTGTGCAATTAACAGTCACACCACAGCACAACATCTACCCAGCACTGCGTTTTACAGAGATATCGGCATAAAAGGAGCAGGGCTGATCCCTGGCTACCGTGAACAGGCACAGCTTCAGTCAAGTAGGACAAATTGATGCTGGCTGAGAATCCATCCTCCTACCTTGGACAGACACTGGCATTACTTACACTGATGTAAGCTGGCTGGAATTTCTTGCCAATTGATGGACAGTTGAGAATTACTCTGGGTAACAAAAGAACCTGTCAGAACGTCACCGACATGCCCTGAATTTGACCTAGACAGCTCGAAGGAAGGTGCACGCAGCCCAGTCTTTCCTAATCCGTTTTCTGCCAGGAAGCTGATACAAGAATCGTCACTCTGATTTTAACAAGAGCTCTGCACCCTTGTGCATAACAGCGGTGTTGATTGACAGTAGCTGTTAATGCTCTATTCCGACTCAATACCCTACTAGCCTGTGAAACACGCACTTTTCGTGTTAAGCTGAGGGTCAAATCCTACTCTCAGGTCACGGGCAATGGGGGCAGATTTGGCCGTACGTCATTTGATACTTTACTTCCTTTCATTTCCAACTGTACAACCTGAAAACGCTAGCCACAGGTACATAGCTTACAACTTACTTTTTCTTGCACCGGGCAGCTAATATTAATATGATGAAGACACTCAAAGAACTTAAGACTACTGTGATGAGAAGGAACAGCTGCTTTTCATCTTTTCTGGACACTGTGAAGACAAACCACAAAGAATTGAAAGGCATTTCTACATTTAGTAGTAACATGGCTATTCGTATCTATTAATGCTGCCAGATTTTCAATTTAGCCACATCCCTGCCAGGCAGGATACAACATTACTGATTTTATCACGCACTCGTTTCAGGAGGAAATCACCTTTCACAACATTCATGATCATATGCCTTGAGGAAACAGGCCCAATTCTCATCTCAGTCACTCTGGGGTGTTTTTCTGCATTTACATGGGTGTAACTGAATTGGCCTCATAATGTACGTTTCCTGAGGGCATTCAGGTTTTCACAATTCTGCATTAGCATCTCACATTGCCTACCCCAAAGCACTTACAATCTAAAGAGCTCAGCCAGCCAGAGGCAGAAATACTGTCATCCCCATTTCTCGGTTGAGGAAGTGAGGCACAGGGAGGTCATGTGGCTTGCCCAAGAATATTCAGGAAGTCTGTGGCAGAGCCAGGAAAGGAATCCAGAACTCCCAAGTTTCTGGCCGGTACCCCACCCATAAGAGTAATCTTCCTCTCCAAGCATGTGTTATACAGGACACTTACTGCCACTTTCTACTTAGGAATCAAAACAACTAACATAATGACACTGATTTTAAATTCAGTCCAGAAGAGCCCACTGTAAATTTTACACTCAGCTACTCAAGTAATAGAAACAATATGATTGGTCCCCCGTATCCTCTGATACACCAGCGCAGTCTGAATGTATTAATATGTAATATTGCAGGCTAGTGAATGGCCCTCCCCCTACAAAATCATCTCGCCTTCCTTCTCATCTAGGGTGACCAGATGTCAGGATTTTATAGGGACAGGCCTGATGTTCAGGGTGTTTTCCTATTACAGCCTCCCCCTCTGCCTGCCCCGGTCCCAGCGTTTTACACTTGCTACATGGTCACCCTACCCAGCTCACAATCTTTCAGGCCTGCAAAGGCTGCTGGGATTGAGTTCATGGGTAGACAGAGTGGGAGTGGTTTGAAAGAGGGATTCTCCTCCTCTCCCTCCCCGCACCCTGCCAACAGCCATGCTGAGGCAGCAATAGAAGGTAAGTGGGTCCCTAGGAACCAAAAGATTTGCCTGACTTTTCCCCTCCTTCTGTGGTTGCAACTCTGAGGGTGTCCCCTTTACCCGCCCTGCACGGGAGGATCACACCACAGGGGTTGGGAAACACCAGTGCATTGAGTTCTCCCCACAGGCTGCTGGCAGCCAGCGTGCAGATTGAAAACAGTCTGAGTCACACACTTTCCCGGAACAGGGCAGACCCCTGAACAGCCGGCAGTGTGACAGAGTGACAGCAGGATTAGAGCCAGTTATTCCCGCAGTGTGAGTCTGACCAGACTCAGCACTTTGTAATACTTCCTGCCCTGCTGGCTGGTTCCACTCCTGCGGCTATCAGCCATAACCCCGACCACAGGCTCCCCGGGGGACCAGACAGCAAGTGTGAAAAAGCAGGACAGGGTGGGGGGGCCAATAGGCGTTTGTGCAAGAGCATCAGGACTGTCCCTATAAGATGGGGACGGCTGGTCACCCGAGACCGCACAGCCGCTGGTTCCTAGGAGGGTCTGTCCGAGCGTTTATTCGCTCACCTGGACCTCTCCGGGGGTGACCCAGCCTGGGAAGTGATTTGAAGCGAGGCTGCCTGGACACCCATGGTGTCGCTAGGTGAAGCTGTAGCCTCACTCTGCCCCGTGCTCATCAGACTCCCAGAGTCCTCTGCTCCCAAACACCCAGCCCCGTTTCAGCACCAGCAATTCTGCCCTCTGCGCCAAGGGAAAGTTCCCCACAACCTCTCCCGCTTTCTGAGGCTGTACGGGTGGGGCCATGTACCACACCTCCTCTGTCCCTACTCCCCCAGCGCTCTCCTGGACTGCACGGCCTGCAGGCTGGCTGTGGTGGGGAATGGGGGGGGGGGAATTCCAGGCCAAATTCTGAGCCCCCATCCAGCAAAACAACGGCTTCAATTCTGCAGCCAGCAGAGCAGAGCGTGGCCAGAAAGAGGCCATTTCCCATCTGTGAGAAGGAGGTGGGGGGTTAGTCCCATATCTCCAACGTGCCTCGAAGGTGCAAAACCATCTCTGAGCTGGAGCCTCAGTCCCAAATAAGAGCAATAAAAGAGGCCAAAACCGCACACGTTTCTTTTACTGTCTCCTACCATAGAAACACTCTTGGGTCCATTCGCTCCAAAAGCCCTTGTCAGCGCAGAACATGTTTGTCTTCCCTCGTACACGGACACAGGAGACGTGGCTTCGATTTGACTGGGAGAAAGTAAAGGCGGTTTCCATTTGGGTTGACGCAAACTGAGAAACAAGAGAATGTGCAGAACAAAAGTTTGATTGATTATGTGCTACGAGATTTAGGAAAGATCTATGCTATAAACGTACAGCAGAGTAACTACATCGCTCGGGTGTAGCAAATCCACCAGCACACACGCCCTGCCCGGCAGAGAGAACAATCGAAACAGACAAGCCAGAGAAGGAGAGAGGTGAAAAGGACGTACTGTTATCCCCATTTTACAAACCAGAAGCCGAACTCTGGAGAGATGAAGTGACTCGTTCATGGTAACCCCTGGAGTCTAGGCAGATAAGATTTGAACCCAGATCTCCTAACTCTGATCCACAGGCCTTAGCCATAAAACCACGCCTCCCCCAGCAGGACCTGGGGGTACCTGATGGTCCCGGCTCCTCTGTAAGCGAGAATTTGCCCCTCCCCAAATGCAGCCTGTTCCCTTTTTAAAGGCTTCTTTCCCTCCTCTCTCCAAATGCTGGTGCAAGACCACCAGACTTTGGGTCTCTGGCAGGCAGGATTGAATCTGGGAACTTGTCCTGCATGATCTAAAAGCCATGTGGTGCTTAGCTACGGCTGTCGCAGACTCTCTAGTTGGGCCAAGTGCCACTGGGAAGACAGCACAGCATCCCAGGTAGCATGGGTTACCCTAGTGAGAAGTAGGGCACGGCCAGCTCTCTCTGATCTCTGGTTCCCGTCCGCACTCAGAGCTGGGGTGTCACTAGCTGGCAAGAGCACTCCTCCACCGTTCGAGCACTGAGAAGAGGGGGTGCAGGCAGCCATGGGGAGTCACACATTGACATCCTGCCGCCCCCAACCACCACCACCGATGTCCATTGGCATGCTGGCTTAGGGGGCTGGACAGCACAGGTGATACTATGGAGCAGCCGGAGTCCTGGAGAACTACGCTCAGCTGGGGCAGGGAACCTCCATTCTGCCACATGCCAGAGAAGAGCACACCAGCCACATCACTCTGCCCCTCACAAAGCTCGCCTTCCAATCTGGAAGGGCCACCGCCACACCCAAGAGATCTAGGTAACCTCCTAGTCTGTCTGTAGTCTGCCCCCAGTTCCACTGGTACAGACACCAGCTGAGTCTCTCTTCAGCTGGCCAGACTTTGCCCCAATGCAACATAAATCCTCCCTGTCTTTTACAAACTGGGGCAGCTAAGGAGACTTTCCACCATTCAGTTCCTCCCCTGCTATCCTCCCCAGCCCATCCTGACAGCAAGGAGATGCAATGGGATTCCTTAGGAATCCTCTTGCTCCTCGTAAATTACAGCCCTTCCTACCAATGCTGTGCTATCAACCACCATGAACGTTTCATACCACCCAGGTAGCATCAGCATAACCATCATCTTCTGCCAGCTGAACCTCATAGTCCAGGCAGTTGGGGGGCACACCACCACCAGGAGGGCTCCATGCCACGTGAACTTCTTTATCAGCAGCAATGGAAACTGACAGCTTCTCGGGAGGAGACGGTTTGACTGAAAAGGAGAGAGAGACGGTCAGACTTTCCATTGGGGAATCACTGCTCCTTTCAGTCCTGGCTGAAATTCAGCTGCTTCCCATGAAACAGCCTTCATGACCCATGGTCATCCTAAGAACCAACTGCACAGACATATGCTGAGCTGAAGACAGATGTGGGGCTTCATCTGTCATTCCAAACGGGAGCATGAATCAGATTCTTCCTCTGAAACATGGGTTTGGCATTTAAAGGTCTAATGCACGGCGAGTATTTAGAGATACATTGTAGTTGAAACAACGAGAGTCCTGTGGCACCTTAAAGAGTAACAAATTTCTTCAGGCATAAACTTTCGTGGGCTCCAACCCACTTTGTCAGATGAAGGGGGCTGAAGCCCATGAACACTTATGCCCGAAGAAATGTGTTAGTCTTTCAGGTGCCACAGGACTCTCGTTGTTTTTGCTGTACACAGACTAACACGGCCCCCTCTGGGTAGTGTAGGTGAAATGGAATTGGTCACTATCACAGTTCGTGGAACTGCACCTATGCTTCCGCTCCGTGGTCCTGCAATGTCATCTACAAGTAGACTTCTGGCTCTCTGGCCATCACCTTTCTTGTCTCTCTTCCTTCTGACTGGGGTATTTCCAGACTGCCCAGATCCCTTCCTACACTGTGAATTCCCTAGCAGTCAGGCCTGCTTTTCTTTCCTCCTCAGAGACAGAAAAGAGTGCAATTGCCATGGTTCAGTTACCAAGCATCCCTTTGTAACCCAGCGCATTTATTCAGAAGGCAAAAGCATTACAGAGGAAACAGACTGAAAACCATAGGTCCACCTACGTGCATGCTAATAAGCTTAGCAAGGGTCACCCCAGGACCAAGAAGGGCTCTGGCAGGTAAACAGTCCTTCAAACCCCACCAAGTTTTCCTGTGGTTACCAGCTCAGAACTCCTTTGGCTCCCTGGGGAAGGGGACAGCACATTCTTCTGCTGCAGGAATTGCTATTCTTTTCTTAACTAAGGTGCTACCACGGACCCATCCTGTGCAAGAGGATTTCACACTGGAATCAATCGCTTTGCTTTTGTGGGCGTGTTCTGCCTAAAACCTGTGGCACAATGTACTCCATATTGCCAGGAGCTTTGAGGTCGTTGGTCATTGTTCCAGGGTTTAAGACATCATTTTGTCAAACCAGCTGTGTTGCACAGAGTCACATATTGCACAACAGCTACACACTTATTTGTGCTTCTAAAAATAAAGCAGTTCCTTGCAGTCACAGAAAGTAGAGCTGGAAGAAAGCTAGGAAGTAGAGCTGGTTGAAATAAAGCCAGAAAAAAAGAAAGCAAGCCAGCCTTCACCATAAGATTTCCATTTAAAAAAAGCCATTTTTAATCAGAAAAAGACTTCCAAATGACAAAAGGTAGGCCAGCTCTGCTCATCAGTCACTATGTCTGTTCCCAAGCCCCACGGCACATCAGTCAGAAGCGCTGCTGACACTGGAGAAGGAAAGGCAATCCCAGCCACAGAAACTTCCTAAGTAAAAACATCCTAAATTGCCTTCAAATACAATGATAGATAAATTGATAAGTAATGTGTAAAACAGTACGCAAACTTTTACAGGCCCCTACTCTGTTACACTACCTACATCTTGATATGGCTTCCCCACCACTAAACACTGACCATCTCATATGCCTTAAGGACTTCATCCTCATAAGACCCCTGTGAAGGATAGCTCATCATCCCCATTTTACAGATGGGCAAACTGGTACAGCACTAGTGAGCAGAGTTGAGAGAGGAACTGTCTTTTCATCTGTTACAAAAAGAAAAATTAATTCAGGTCTACGTAAAACAAAAATAATTCAGCAAACCAAAAAGTAAATTTTATTTTCCAGAATGTTTCTTCCCATGTGCAAGCCTTTTAACACATTTCATTTTTTTTTTTAAATTTAAGAAAATTTCACAGCCAAGTAATTTCAAATAGAAAAATCAAAACATTTCATTTTGCAAGTGTTGAAAAAAAAGGTTTAGATTTTTTCAGAATAGTTTTTCAGACTTTCCCCGCCCCACCATAATAATTTGGCCAAGTCACCATTTCAGTCAACTTGAATCTGCATCTTTTGGTGCAAAAACATTTCAAGCAAAAAATTCTGCCCGGTTCTAACATTAAGCAACTTCCTCAAAGTCACACACGAAGCATGTGGCAGCCTTCCTTCCTTGGACCCACATATTTATGTGAGCGCACAGGCGCTTTCGCTGGTGCAATTCCCATACTAATGGGCCATAAGAATGGGGCTGGTTGGAGAAGGCAGTGAAGTACATTTGTGCTCCATTCTCTCAGCTGTCCATGCCACACTCCTGTTTTTGACCCCCTTGGGTCCGGCTCACACATGGCTTTATTCAAAAAGTCTAACAGTAACCATCCTACAATGTCTAGTTGTGTCTTTCCTGGTCTTAATAAAAGAGCTGAAAGGCCCCTGTGCTTTTCTGAATTAACCTCAGCTGTATTAAGACAGAGAAGCTGTGAGTATTGCCAGCAGATCGAGGGATGTGATAATTCCCCTCTATTCGACACTGGTCAGGCCACATCCGGAATACTGTGTCCAGTTTTGGGCTCCCCACTACAGAAAGGATGTGGACAAATTAGAAAGAGTCCAGCGGAGGGCAACAAAAATGATTAGGGGGCTGGGGCACATGACTTATGAGGAGAGACTGAAGGAACTAGGCTTATTTAGTCTACAGAAGAGAAGACTGAGGGGAGATTTGATAGCAACCTTCAACTACTTGAACCGATGCTCCAAAGAGGAGGGAGCTAGGCTGTTCTCGATGGTAACAGAGGACAGAACAAGGAGCAATGGTTTCAAATTACAGCTGGGGAGGTCAAGGTTGGATATTAGGAAAAACTTTCTCACTAGGAGGGTGGTGAAGCATTGGAATGGGCTATCTAGGGAGGTGGTAGAATCTTCATCTTTGGAGATTTTTAAGGCTCGGTTAGACAAAACCCTGGCTGGGGTGATTTAGTGGGAGTGGTCCTGCTTTTTAGCAGGGGGTTGGACTAGATGACCTCGTGAGGTCCCTTCCAACCCTATTATTCTATGATTCTATGTTTGTTCCAATGGCAATTCTTATGAAAGAATGGAGAGTCAGGAAACACAGTGTGAGGTACTGTCTTCCCATACAGAATGGAGGTTCTGCACCTACCACTACTAACACAGTCATTAGGTGAAAGAGGATATGGAGAAAAACACTATCCTAGGAAAAAGAACCTCTAAGCCTGTCCCCATCCCAGAAGTCCCCACTTTATTGCAACATCTGCCAGACTTCTGTTTCTTTCTCACCTAATCTGGCAATTAGGATGTGTAGTGCCCAACAGAAGAATTTGTGACACGATAAGCTGTTAGTATGTGGTGTTGCCATTAGAAGGTTGTAAATAAGTTTGGAAAATAACCAGACGTGCATGCCATTTTTCCACTCAGCAAAAATAAGTGTATAAAAGCCAGTGGCTAAGCCCCCACAATTTGGAACTTTGTCGTCAGAGCCACTGCTGTGTTCACCGTCACGAGTCATCACTCCCCATTCTCTGCACCCGCATTCGTTCAACTGGGGTTCCCGTCTGCTGAAGGGGAGCAAGTATTGGTGCTTTCCTATTTCTTTTTTTTCTTGCTTATATCTTAATAAAACTGTTTATTTATATCTTTTACCTTGTCTTCCGGTATTGTGCCTACCAAACCCATCAAACCTTACAGCCTAAGCTATAGTTTATAGCCAGTGTCCTATAACAGGATGGTATGGGGAGAGGATAAATTGAGGTGACTTACACCTAGTACTTCCAGCATCCCAGATGTGAAACCAGTTTAGACATTCTCAGTTGCAAACATTTATCAAAACACTGAATTTGGCCCTTACACTAGAGCCAACTGGCTCCTTGGAAGTGAGCTTGTAGTTAATTTTTTTAATTTGCCCAGCACTTTCCCACATTCTGAGCAATGGAGATCCTTTAACACGTACAGTAACTACTGCAAAGTCTGAAGTGTTCACTTCAATACCCAAATTATCAGATCATTGGGGCTGCCCAGCTCAGAAACTAAAACTAACTCATCAGACCACAAGGGCCAGACCCTCACTGCTTTTTGCTCATAGACCTGAAGGCTAGAAGGGACCATTAGGATAATCTAATCTCCCGTATAGCATAAGGCAGAAAATCTCCCCTCTGACTCCCAGATCTAGATCAATAATTTGAGGTTGATCTGGAACAGATCTTTCACAGAAACAGTCAGTCTTGATTTAAAGATGCCCAGTGATGGAGATTGTACCACATTCTTTGGTAAGCAGCTCCAATAGCTAATACCCTCTCATTGAAATCACATAAGCGACCAGGGAGCTTGCAAACAGGGGCTGCTAACAGGGAGTTTTGCAAGGGAGTTCTCCAGGTGAAGGAGGAGCTACTGCAGAATCTGTGGGGTAAGTGACTGTCTGTAGTATTGGGGGGGGGGGTGTTTAGGGGTTACTGCTGTGAGCTGTGTGCTGAGCTTGAGTTGGTGTCTGTCTGTGTGTCTGTTTGAAGGACTGTGTGCTAGAGCTGGCAGTTGGAGGCTGTGAGCTTCAAAGGTAAGTTTGAGAGCTTGAAGCCTCTGGTGATTGGCTGAGCTTAATCAGCCTTAATCAGTGGGTGGGGCATTAACCCAGGCCAGGGCTTTATAAAGCCACACATAAGTGACCAGGGAGCTTGCGAACAGGGGCTGCTAACAGGGAGTTTAGAAGGGAGTTTCAAGGGAGGGCGGGGCCCCATAGGTCCTCCTTGGTCCCCTGTCCCCATATAACCTATTCTTCAAAACCATACTCTAAAACCCCTTTCTTTCAACCACCCTTTCATTAACTAGGAAACAATGCAGGCAGAAGCCCAGCAGCAGAGTGGGGGCTATCCAGTTTATTGCGCCGGGTGTGGAATGTATGAGTACCTGCCTTGTGGGCGGGTGTCGTATGTCTGCATTCGGTGCAAGGAGCTCCTGGCCCTCAGAGACTGCGTGCGGGCTTTGGAGGCCAGGGTGGCGGAACTGGAGGAGCTGAGAGAGGCAGAGAGGTTTGTCGACGAGGCTTTCAGGGACACTGTAGAATTGTCCCACCTCCGCTCAGACAGCCTCTGTGCTGTTGAGGAGGAAGAAAGCCCAAGGGAAGCAGAGCAGTCAGCGGGAGCAGAGGGGAACCTTCCCATAGTTGGGACCCTCCTTCCAGATGATGCTGAGGCTGCCTCTCGCACGGAGGTTGCCTCTCCGGGGGAGGGAACTCCAGTTGCTAGGAAAAGGCAGGTGTTAGTAATGGGAGATTCGATCATTAGAAACATAGATAGCTGGGTTTGTGATGACCGGGAGAACCGTATGGTGACTTGCCTGCCTGGTGCGAAGGTTGCGGACCTCTTGAGGCATCTAGACAGACTTATGTGTAGTGCTGGGGAGGAGCCGGTGGTCGTGGTACATGTAGGTACCAATGACTTAGGGAAGGGTAGGAGAGATGTCCTGGAAGCAAAATTTAGGCTACTAGGAAAGAGATTGAGATCCAGGACCTCTATGGTGGCATTCTCAGAAATGCTCCCAGTTCCACGCGCAGGGCCAGGTAGGCAGGCAGAGATTCAGAGTCTCAATGCGTGGATGAGACGATGGTGTAGAGAGGAGGGGTTTACGTTCATTAGGAACTGGGGAAACTTTTGGGATGGGGGGAGCCTATACAGGAGGGATGGGCTCCACCTAAACCAAAAGGGAACCAGACTGCTGGCGCTAAACATTAAAAAGGTTGTAGAGCAGTTTTTAAACTAGAGGATGGGGGAAAGCCGACTGCTGCAGAGGAGCAGGTGGATCGGACACAGACTTCTCTTAAGGGAGAGTCTGATGAGAGGGAATCTCCAGGTTATAGTTATAGTTATAGTCAGGAACAGAGGACAGAAAAGGATGGTGAGGGGGCCGGATCCGATGATAAACAGCCACATGACCAAGAATCTGGCACATTAAAAAAGGGCAGACAAATAAACAGGGACAAGTTTTTAAAGTGCTTATACACAAATGCTAGAAGTCTACATAATAAAATGGGTGAACTAGAGTGCCTAGTGGTAAAGGAGAATATTGATATAATAGGCATCACAGAAACCTGGTGGACAGAGAGCAATCAGTGGGACACATTCATTCCGGGGTACAAAATATATCGGAAGGACAGAACAGGTCGTACGGGAGGAGGAGTGGCACTATACGTGAAAGAAAATGTAGATTCAAATGAAGTAAAAATCATAAGCGAATCCACTTGTTCCATAGAATCGCTATGGATAGAAATCTCATGCTTCCATGACAATATAACATTAGGGATCTACTATCGGCCACCTGACCAGGATAGTAAGAGCGATGATGAAATGCTAAGGGAAATTAGGGAGGTTATCAAATTTAAAAACCCAATAATAGTGGGGGATTTCAACTATCCCCATATTGACTGGGAGCATTTCACTTCAGGACATATTGCAGAGATAAAATTTCTCGATACTTTGAATGACTGCTTCATGGAGCAGCTGGTATGGGAACCCACAAGGGGAGAGGCAACTCTAGATTTAATCCTGAGTGGAGCGCAGGAGCTGGTCCGAGAGGTAACTGTAGCAGGACCGCTTGGAACTAGTGACCATAATACAATAGCATTCACCATCCCTGTGGGGGGAAGAACACCTCAACAGCCCAACACTGTGGCATTTAATTTCAAAAGGGGGAACTATACAAAAATGAGGGGGATAGTTAAACAAAAGTTAAAAGGTAGAGTGACTAAAGTGAAATCTCTGAAAACTGCATGGACGCTTTTTAAAGACACCATAATAGAGGCCCAACTTCACTGTATACCCCAAATTAAGAAACACTGTAAAAAAACCAAAAAAGAGCCACCATGGCTCACCAACCATGTAAAAGAAGCACTGAGAGGTAAAAAGACTTCCTTTAAAAAGTGGAAGTCAAATCCTAGTGAGGCAAATAGAAAGGTGCACAAACAGTGCCAGCTTAAGTGCAAGAGTGTAATAAGAAGAGCCAAAGAGGAGTTTGAAGAACGGCTAGCCAAAAACTCCAAAGGTAATAACAAATTGTTTTTTAAGTATATCAGAAGCAGGAAGCCTGCCAAACAACCAGTCGGGCCCCTTGATGATGATAATACAAAAGGAGCGCTTAAAGATGATAGAGTCATTGCAGAGAAACTAAATGGATTCTTTGCTTCGGTTTTTACGGCTGAAGATGTTAGTGAGATTCCCAAACCTGAGCCGGCTTTTGTAGGTGACAGATCTGAGGAACTGTCACAGATTGAAGTGTCACTGGAGGAAGTTTTGGAATTAATTGATAAACTCAACATTAACAAGTCACCGGGACCAGATGGCATTCACCCAAGAGTTCTGAAAGAACTCAAATGTGAAGTCGCGGAACTGTTAACTAAGATTTGTAACCTGTCCCTTAAAATGGCTTCGGTACCCAAAGACTGGAAGTCGGCTAATGTAACGCCAATATTTAAAAAGGGCCCTAGAGGGGATCCCAGCAATTACAGACCGGTAAGTCTAACGTCGGTACCGGGCAAATTAGTTGAAACAATAGTTAAGAATAAAATTGTCAGTCACATAGAAAAACATAAACTGTTGAGCAATAGCCAACATGGTTTCTGTAAGGGGAAATCGTGTCTTACTAATCTATTAGAGTTCTTTGAAGGGGTTAACAAACATGTGGACAGGGGGGATCCAGTGGACATAGTGTACTTAGATTTCCAGAAAGCATTTGACAAGGTCCCTCACCAAAGGCTGTTACGTAAGTTAAGTTGTCATGGGATAAAAGGGAAGGTCCTTTCATGGATTGAGAACTGGTTAAAAGACAGGGAACAAAGGGTAGGAGTAAATGGTAAATTCTCAGATTGGAAAAGGGTAGCTAGTGGTGTTCCCCAAGGGTCGGTCCTAGGACCAGTCCTATTCAATTTATTCATAAATGATCTGGAGAAAGGGGTAAACAGTGAGGTAGCTAAGTTTGCAGACGATACTAAACTATTCAAGATAGTCAAGACCAAAGCAGATTGTGAAGAACTTCAAAAAGATCTCACAAAACTAAGTGATTGGGCATCCAAATGGCAAATGAAATTTAATGTGGATAAGTGTAAAGTAATGCACATTGGAAAAAATAACCCCAACTATACCTATAATATGACGGGGGCTAATTTGGCTACAACAAGTCAAGAAAAAGATCTTGGAGTCATTGTGGATAGTTCTCTGAAGATGTCCGTACAGTGTGCGGAGGCGGTCAAAAAAGCAAACAGGATGTTAGGGATCATTAAAAAGGGGATAGAAAATAAGACTGCAAATGTATTATTGCCCTTATATAAATCCATGGTACGCCCACATCTCGAATACTGTGTACAGATGTGGTCTCCTCATCTCAAAAAAGATATTCTAGCACTAGAAAAGGTTCAGAAAAGGGCAACTAAAATGATTAGGGGTTTGGAGAGTGCCTCGTATGAGGAACGATTGAAAAGGCTGGGCCTCTTCAGCTTGGAAAAGAGGAGACTGAGGGGGGACATGATAGAAGTATATAAAATTATGACTGATGTGGAAAAAGTGGACAAGGAAAAGTTGTTTAAATACTCCCATAATACAAGAACCAGGGGTCACCAAATGAAACTGATAGGTAGCAGGTTCAAAACAAATAAAAGGAAGTTCTTCTTCACACAACGCACAGTCAACTTGTGGAACTCCTTACCTGAGGAGGTTGTGAAGGCTGGGACTATAACAATATTTAAAAGGGAACTGGATAAGTTCATGGTGGCTAAGTCCATAAATGGCTATTAGCCAGAAAAGGGTTAAGAATGGTGTCCCTAGCCTCTGTTTATCAGAGGATGGAGACGGATGGCAGGAGAGTGATCACTTGATCATTGCCTGTTTGGTTCACTCCCTCTGGGGCACCTGGGCACTGGCCACTGTCGGTAGACAGATACTGGGCTAGATGGACCTCTGGTCTGACCCAGTACGGCCTTTCTTATGTTCTTATGTTCTTATGAAATCAGGCATCGAGACATCTACCAAACCATCCCAGGATCTTCTATGCCATTTAAGAACCAGCACCTTTTCTCCCAAAGCCTGCAGAAAGACGGGCTGGTTGTCATTATTACCTAGATTCTGAAGTCGAAATGTAAAGTAGGAGGGTCTCAGCCGTGTGGCCTCTGAGGAACCATTAACGCAGACATTGAAATCAAGATACTCTGCTTGCCTCAGGTTTCGCAAATGGCACCCAGCATTTCTTCCATGAGTCTGAATATAGTCTTCACATTGCACTGCACATTCCAGCCCTTCATACCTATGCATATGTTAGGAAAATTTAGTTACACACCATATTTAGAACAGGGATTTTAAAAATATTTGCACAGTTTTAGTCTTCAGAAAGGTCCGACAGGACATTGGCGTAGACAATATTCATGATCAATGATTCAGTGAAATTAATATAAGAGATCAATCAAGACCTTCACCAGAATGACCTTGTTAATATTTATCAGCTCTTGCAAATGATTAATGTCACTACCCCACAGTCAGATTTGAACACCCATAGTATTAAACATGAATCCCTTTTCCCCCCTGGGCCAGCTATGGTGCAAAATCATTTGGAATAGAAAAACAGGTGGTGTTTCATTTTCTGCATTTAAATGTTAATAATAAACCAAAATACAATTAATTAGCGAGTAAGTAGAAGAAATATTTTGTCTTTCGACGTGCTCTTATGTAAAGTTTCAGGGTCCACAAATTAAAAATACATTTACCAAGCAGGCCATGAATCAGCTGTAGTCGAAGGTTGGTGACTAACGCTTGGGAGGAGGCACACCCATGTTATTGGAGGGAGGTCCCTTGTGACGGCTGATGAGGCGCCACATTGCTGAGTGAGAGAATGTGAGACTGCAGCTTTCACAACGTGAAGGCCAACCTACAGAGTGTTGTCTCGGCTGGTGCAACAAGGCGTCACAGTGCACAACGTTCGCAATGGAACAGTCCCCTGATGTCAGGCAGCTTGCTGGCAGTCCTGGAAGGTCCTGTCACTAAATGAACTCTAAGCCAAAGAGAAGCACACCCACTTTCTTTCCAGCGCTGGGAGACACTCAATTAACTATGTTCTGAAGTGTCCCTTGTTTACCAGAAAGTAGGAATGGGAAACAGGGAATGGCTCACTTAATGATTGCCTTTTTCTGTTCATTCTCTTCGATGCACCTGGCATGGGTCACTGTCTGAAAACACAACTCTAGAGTAGATGGACGCTGGTCTGACCCAGTCTGGCCGTTCTTTTGTTCTAATCAGAGTGCCGGAGACTAAAAGAAGACAAGGCCCAGAGAAGCATTAACCTTCGGAATAGGCCGCTCACGAGGGCTGAACAAATTCCCACAAGACTCAGGGCACGTCTACACTACTGCAGGAACAGGCACCGATGCAGTGGCATCGATTGAGCAGGGTCTATGTAGACCTGCTCAGTTGTTGGGAGAGCTTTCTCTGGTCAACTCAATGAGCCACCTCCCCGAAAGAAAGGCAGAATGTAGCATCAACGAGAGGGCACCTTCCATCAGCACAGCGCTGTGAAGATGCTGTGGTATCTCAACATAAACTACAAAATCACTGTGATCTCCTGTCACGCGCTGCCACCAGCCCTCAGAGTTACTTGACTTTACGGGTGGTGGAAATGAGACGCTGCATGCTTCAGTTATATGCAGCAAAATTTCGGAGGGGACAGACAGTGGTTCCAAGACGCCAAATACACACACGTGCCGAAAGCAAAGCCCACCCAGAGAAAGGGAAACCACGCGTGGTGGTGCACAGGAGACTGAGTTATAAATTAACCCCAGACCCACTCTGGATCTGTGTGTGGAGGGGATGGGTTGTTGTGCAGCTTTTTCTGTGGAGGATGGCCCTTCTCTGGGGCTAGGAGAGGACGGGGCTTTGCAGACCGTGGAGCTATGCGTAGGGTAGGAAGGGCATGGCCAGACTGAGGCAGATTCCCCCCAAACTCAGCTGCAGGAGCCATTAGCATCTCCCCACAGGTGGGGCTGTTTGCAATAGCTATGAACCTGGGCTTCCAGGGTCTGTCTTTGTTCACCAAGTTTGTGTGTGAACACCTATTTGTGGCATTTACACGAGTCATGCAAAGGAGACACCAGCAACGCAAAGAGAATTGTGACAGCTGTTTGTGTGAGTCGAGTGTGCCGTTAGCCCTCTGAAACCGCCCACCTGGTGCCCAGGTGCTTCCTACTGAGCTGGTACGTACCAATAATAGAATTCATAACATGCCCCCGGAGGCACTCGCTGGCCCACCTGCCAAGTGCACGTGAGCTGTTCCCAGTTGTAATAGACACAATGAAAGTCTCGTATCTGTGATTCCAGCTCTCCTATTAAATGAAAAGGAAATAAGGACTTTGTTATTTGGAAGGCACCCTTTAGGCTGAGCTAAGAAATAGCCTTGCAAACCCACTGAATTTCTCCGAGACATCACGCTGACTTGTGCAAACAGAACAATCCAGACAATTAGACAGCTACCTTGCCAGATGGACACTCTGCCTGGGCAAATACTTCATTTTAAGTGACCCTCGGCATATCGGGCCCCATTGGCGTATGTTTGCTTGCCGTGGAGGGGTGGAGAAATGACACTGTCAATTGTTTACAGGATGGCACCTCTGGTTCTGAGGCGGTCTAGGACTTGATGCGCTTTCTCAGACATCTCACTTCACTGCTCGGCAATATTCTTCAAAGGGTTTTGAGAGACTGAGGTGAACAGCAGGCTGAAAGCACGAGAGGATTACGTACGGGGAAGCTCTCGCCTCGTGTCAAGATACAGCCAACGAGTGGGTGAGGGAAGATTGAGCCCATGAGCTCCCGTTCAGGGACTGCGGCGGAAGGCAGGGGGGTTGAGCCGGAGTGCACCCATAAGGGCACAGGCGTGGATGAGAGGTTTTTCAGGGCACGTCTACACTGTGATTACAAACTCTCAGCAGGCCCACATCAGCTGACTCGAGCTACAGGGCTGTTTAAGTGCAGTGCAGACATGGGAATACCGCAGAGCTCAGCACGCAACCCAAGCCCAGATGCCTACACTGCAAAGAAATGGCCCCACGGCCCCAGTCCCATGAGCCTGAGTCAGCCAGCACGGACCAGCCTCGAGTGTCTGAGTGACGCTCAGTCTCCAACCCTCAAATAACCAACCACAGTTTACTAACCTGGCAAAGAACGTCTGCTGGGCCTAACACAGACAAACCAGAACAGCAATAACCTTCTTAAGGAACCTGCAGTCAGACCAACATGGTTTGCAAAGGAAGCAGAAGGCCTGGAAATGGCACGTGTGGAAACTGTCTGCTCCTAACCTGGTGAAGGAACCTGGAAGGTAGCGTGAGCCCAGTCACTCTGAATTTCAGATGCATTCGTACAACGGCCTTCCAGCAGGGTTTGTACCTTTGCTTCAGTTGTCTTGCTGAGATCGAATCCGTCTCCATATTTTAGTTTCTTAGTAAAAACTACCTGGGGTAAGACAGGGAGCATTGATCTTTAAATTGGATGTAAAGTTTGCCATGCATGCTTACTCTCAGCATTGTGCTATATTATCGCTAGGCTATAAATGTACACACTCGCGTCCACGCGCACACATGACCATACACACACACATTCTTTCCAGCAGGTGCAATACACATTTTACATTCCTACCAAATTTGTCCAGTGCTAATCCAGCACCCAACATTTCAGTTCTTTGCACTTCCCTGTGTGGATGGCTATTTTTCAAGGCATCATAATAAAATACTGAAGTTCATCCAATCTAATCGTGTGGTTCAGCTCATCCTGCATCTTGTCGCACACAGTAGCCAGCACTAGATATTACAAGAGAAGGTGTGAGAACTCCCAAAACAGACACTACTGGAACAAGCTGGCCAGAAGGAAAGATTCTTCCTAACGGTACTGGTGTATGTTGTCCCTTAATCACTTAAACAAACAGGGAGTCCTAAGTGGGCCTCACTGCAACAGGGGAACATTTTAAAGAAGAGACCAGGGGATTCAAGGCAGGTGATGTATAGAAATGCCAGTGAAAATTAGGAGCACTTTGTAATCTATCAGAAGAAGGGAGATGAGTCTCACAAATCTGTATTACCCTCTAACGGATTCTTCATGTATCAAAGAGCATCCAAGTCTGGGAGATGGAGCTAGTGAATTCCTTCTTAGCTAGGTTTGCTAGGAATTAGTCCCACCAAATCGAGGGCTTTAACTGGAGCATTTAATATTTTTCCTATTCACTTTGGCGGAAAAACAAAGATGGCTTAAATTTTAAAAGAAAAAGAAAAGAAATTGACAAGGATTAAAATTAAAGAGAAAGAAATGGGATTTATTTAAAGGGAGTGTGGCAGAGTACTCTCCAACTCGTGCCACCTAATGTCCAATCCCCTGGCGTAGTAGGGCCTATGGTAAGTCAGACTCCCTGGCAAGCCCATCTCCCTGTCAGGGCCGTGGATTCACTGCCCTGGACTCAGCCCTTGTAGAAGGGAAGTATTCTGCTGCCCCTGCTGCAGTGGACGAGGCAAGCCTCCCAGGCCTTGCCTATTCTCCTTCCCTTCCTCTAACCTTTTTCTGATGTTGCTCTGGTGATGTTCTGTTCGGCTCTGCTTCGCTTCGCTTCGCTTCGCTTCGCTTCCTCTCCTCTCCTCTCCTCCAGTCTCCTCTAAACTCCCACACCTGAGCTGGTGGAGGTGGGGCTTTTTATTGGGCCAGGAACAGCCCTTAACAAGGCCCAGGTGTCCCTAATTGCCCCACAGCTGTTTCTCCTTTGCCTGCTGGGAATAGTGCTTTCAGCATTCTAGGGCTGACAAACCTGCCTTCAATTACCCTTCTAAAGCCATCTGGCCTGGCTTTGCCACACCACGGGGTTGGGCTACCCGGGTCGTGCAACAATGCCTCCTCGAGAGGCCGTCTGCATTCGCATGTTTGGACCCCGGTCTGTGTTGCACCTGGAAGTGGTACGGCTGTAGTGACAGGAACCACCGGGTTACTCTAGCGTTATGGTCCTTGTTTCGGTGCATCCACTTCAAGGGGGCATGGTCTGTGACGAGGGTAAACTTCCGCCCCAAGAGATAGTACTGTAGGGTCTCCATCGCCCATTTTATAGCAAGGCATTCTTTCTCTACTACAGCATATTTTTGTTCTCGGGGCAGGAGTTTCTGGCTGAGGAACAACACGATGTTCTTCTCCTTCTATTATTTGGGAGAGCACTGCCCCTAGTCCAACTTTGGAGGCATCTGTCTGTAGGATAAACTCTTTTTCAAAGTCCGGAGCTATCAATATTGGGTCATGGCAAAGGGCAGACTTTAAGTCCACGAAGGCTTCTTCAGCAGTATCCGACCACTTCACTATGTCTGGCCCCCGGGATTTTATCAAATCTGTCAGTGGGTAGGCCCGTGTGGCGAAGTGGGGGATGAACCGTCTATAATAACCAACAATCCCCAGGAACGCCCGTACCTGTTTCTTCCGAATGGGTCGAGGCCAGTCCTGTATGGCCCCTAATTTGTCAAGCTGTGGTTTAACCACTCCCCTCCCTACGATATAGCCGAGGTACTTGGCCTCTGCAAGTCCTATTGTGCATTTGGTAGGATTGGCGGTAAGGCCCGTGGCCCTCAAGGTATTCAATACTGCCTCCACCTTCTCTAGGTGGGTATCCCAATCTTGGCTATGTATCACAATGTCGTCAAGGTAAGCAGCAGCATACTCTGTGTGGGGTCGCAGAAGCTTGTCCATGAGACGTTGGAAGGTCACTGGAGCTCCATGGAGTCCAAAGGGGAGAACAGTGTATTGGTACAGCCCCTCGGGTGTAGCGAAGGCAGTTTTTTCTTTGGCTTCCTCAGCCAGAGGAATCTGCCAATAGCCTTTGGTGAGGTCAAGGGTGGACAAAAATCGTGCTTTTCCCAATCAGTCTATTAGTTCATCTATCCTAGGTATGGGGTAGGCATCGAAGCGGGATACCTCGTTGAGCTTCCGGAAGTCATTGCAGAACCGCATGCTGCCATCTGCTTTAGGGACCAGAATGATAGGGCTGGACCACTGACTATGCGATTCCTCGATGACCCCTAATTCTAGCATCCTTTTTATTTCTGCCTTTATTTCTCGTCTCTTCACCTCTGGGATTCTATACGGCTTGACGTTTACCTTCACCCCCGGCTCAGTGACTATATGGTGGAGGGCTCCCTTGGTTCTCCCAGGTATTTCCGAGAATACATCATGGTTCCGGTTAATCATTCCTATAACCTCCGTCCGTTGCACGGGGGTCAAATCTGGGAATATTTTCACTTGCCCCTGTGCCCCATCCTCTTGAGGTAGGGGTTCTATGGCCACCATATAAGCACTCCTGTCTTTCCAGGGCTTTAACAGATTGACATGATAGATCTGCTCTGGTTTCCGATGGTCCGGTTGTCGGACCTTATAATTAACTTCTCCAACCGCCTCTATAACCTCGTACGGCCCCTGCCACTTTGCTAGGAGCTTGCTCTCTGCTGTGGGTACCAACACCATCACTCTGTCACCAGCCTGAAATCTCCGTGCTCTGGCATGGCGATTGTAGTAAGTCTGCTGGGCTCCTTGGTTCTTTTCCAGGTGCTCCCGCACTATTGGGGTGACGCGGGCAATCCTGTCCCGCATCTGGCTTACATGCTCGATTATGTTTCTCCCCTGATTGGGCTGCTCCTCCCAGATTTCTTTAGCAATACCCAAGATGCCCCAGGGGTGACGGCCGTATAACAACTCAAAAGGGGAAAAACCCGTAGATGCCTGGGGTACCTCTCTAATGGCAAGCATCAGGTAGGGCAGTAAATTGTCCCAATCTTTCTCATCACGGCTTACCACCTTTTTCACCATGGCCTTTAGGGTCCGGTTGAATCGTTCAACGAGGCCGTCAGTCTGGGGGTGATAGACAGAGGTCCGTAATGCTTGGATGTGGAGTATCGTGCATAAGTCTTTCATCAACTTGGAGACGAATGGGGTTCCTTGGTCTGTGAGGATTTCCTTGGGTATTCCTACTCGTGAGAAGATGTGGACTAACTCTTTAGCTATTGTTTTTGATAGCATATTGCGCAGCGGAACGGCTTCCGGATACCTCGTGGCATAATCTAGCACGACTAACACATATGGTGGCCTCGAGCTGACTTCTCGAGGGGGCCTATCAGGTCCATGGCTATCCTCTCAAAGGGAACCTCGATAATTGGCAAGGGGACCAGCGGGGCCTGTAACTGTGGTCGGGGGCTGTGGAGCTGGCATTCAGGGCATGAGGCACAGTATTGTTGGACCTCCTTATACACCCCTGGCCAGAAGAACCTCCTCAATACCCGATCAAGGGTCTTGTCCACACCCAAATGTCCCCCAAACAGATGGCTATGTGCGAGGTTTAACACCGTTCGCCAATGACACCGGGGCACCAGTAGTTGTTCTACTACTTCCCCCTGGGTGTGGGTAACTCTATATAACAAGTCCCCCCGAACCACAAAGTAGGGACCTGACCCTTTGGATTTCCCCTCCACCGGGGTCCCATTTACTTCTACTACCTCTTTCCTGATGTTATCATATATCGGGTCATTGGCCTGGTCTTGGCCGAAATTCCCAAGGGCGGGCGCTATGTCCTCAACCTCGAGAGGGGCTGCCTCATCTCCGCTACTCGGGGAAGCTCCATTAGCGTTATGACTGGTGCGCGGTTCCTCTACAGACTGCTCTGTCTGCCTACCGGCGGGGCACAATCGTGTCCCCACGAGGGCAGCCTGCTGGTTCTGGGCTAGTATCCGGGTTCCTAACCTTTTGGCAGCCCTCCTTTCTCGACGGGTTTTCCCCTGCCTTTCAGTAACAGGAAATAGGTCTTGGTCAAATTCTGAGAAGGAAATCAGTGGATCAGCGGCCGGGCTCTCCCCCTCGCAGGTGGAGCTACAGCTAGCTGAGGGTTCCTCCGTGGGGAGCAGGTGCCTAAATCCCGGGAAGTCCCGACCTATGAGGACCGGGTAGGGCAACTTAGGAACTACACTGGCTGCTACCCTAGAAGTATTTCCCTGTACTTCTATCTTGACGGGGATGGTCTGGTAGTATTTGACTGTGCCATGTACGCAGGCTACCCCTGTGTGTTTGGCACGAGTTAACTGATCGTAACCCACCAATTTCCCCGAGACTAAGGTTACTGCACTCCCAGAATCCACTAATGCCTGGGTTTTGATGCCATTCATCATCACCGGCCGAGTATATCGGTGTGGGGTCTCTGCTACTCCTACGATGCAGATGAGATTACAAGGGTGGTCGAGTTGTCCGATGCTACACTGCATGGGCTCCTCAGCATTTGGGCACTGGGCTGTAATGTGTCCTAGCTCCCCACATGCATAGCACCGATACTCTGACCTCGTCAACCCCTTGTTCTTCGGGCTGCAGGGTCTCTGTCTATCGTCCTCTTGTCGGGCTTCCTCAGCCTCTTTAACAGGCCTAGGGCGCTCTCCAGTCTCTCTTCTCCCCAGCATGGGTCGGCCTACTGCCTTGGGAGCCTGAGCCCTGGGCCCCGAGTTTGGCCTTTTATCGCGGTGCCCATCTTCCCCAGGTGTCTGGACCATCTCCCTGGCCGTCACATACCTCTCGACCAGGTCCACTAGGTTATCGTATGTGGCGGGGTCTTGCCTACTAACCCATCTACGTAGTTTTGGCGGCAGCCCCCTTGTGAATCTGTCCAGTACGAGGATCTCGATCAGTCTCTCAGCACTATGGAGGTCTGGCCGCAACCATTTCTGGGTCAGGTGGGCGAGGTCGAAAAGTTGGGACCTTGGTGCTTGGCCCTCCCGATACTTCCACTCGTGGAATCGTTGGGCCCTCGTACCTGCCGTCACCCCAAACCTGGCCAGTATTTCATCCTTCAACTGTGGATAATCAGCGGCCGCTTCAGGTGACAAGTCATGGTAAGCTTTTTGGGCCTCTCCGGATAAGAACGGAGCTAGTACACTGGCCCAGTGCTCTTGAGGCCAAGCCTCCCGCAGGGCTGTTCTTTCGAAGGTGAGCAGGTATGCCTCTATCTCATCTTCTGCTGTCAGCTTCTGGAGATAATAGTTGGCTCGTAGGGGCCGTCCTCCCTCGGGTCCCCGGGTCTGGGTGGTCAGTGATTTTACCTGGCTCACAATCTCCTGCAACGTGGCTCTGTCATCGGCTGCCTGGCTGGCCAACAACTGGTTGGTTTCCTGTTGTACCCATACTGCTTCCTATTGGGTAGCCATCTGGACCCGCAGGGCTTCCTGCTGGGCTGCCGTGGCTTGCACCAGAGCTTTTACCAGGTCCTCCATTTCTGGCTGACTTACTCTGCCCACTGGTGGTTCTTGATGCCGGTGTGAGAGACAAATCCCTCCCCTGACACCACAGAGTACTCTCCAACTCGTGCCACCTAATGTCCAATCCCCTGGCGTAGTAGGGCCTATGGTAAGTCAGACTCCCTGGCAAGCCCACTTCTCCCTGTCAGGGCCGTGGCTTCACTGCCCTGGACTCAGCCCTTGTAGAAGGGAAGTATTCTGCTGCCCCTGCTGCAGTGGATGAGGCAAGCCTCCCAGGCCTTGCCTAGTCTCCTTCCCTTCCTCTAATCTTTTTCTGATGTTGCTCTGGTGTTGTTCTGTTCGGCTCTGCTTCGCTTCCTCTCTGCTTCGCTTCTTCTCTTTTCTTCTCTTTTCTTCTCTTCTCCTCTCAACTCCCACACCTGAGCTGGTGGAGGTGGGGCTTTTTATTGGGCCAGGAACAGCCATTAACAAGGCCCAGGTGTTCCTAATTGCCCCACAGCTGTTTCTCCTTTGCCTGCTGGGAATAGTGCTTTCAGCATTCTAGGGCTGACAAACCTGCCTTCAATTACCCTTCTAAAGCCATCTGGCCTGGCTTTGCCACAGGAGGAAATAACAGGACTAGATTCCTAGCCTATCTTCATCACTGCAATGGAGGCACACAAGCAGAGCCTGGCCCTTGCGCTTTTTGTTAGTAGTTCAAAAGTATAAAAGAGCCTCTTGAGCCACGTGCGTCTGATAAGCACCTCTGACTCATCTCCCCACCCCAGAGGTCTCTGACGCACCGCTCTCTGAGCGTGTATCCTTTAGTTTTAGGGCTTCATCTCTTCTGGCAATCAGAGCTGCCACAAGTGTAAGTGAATTAATTTTCTCTGGAACAAAACTTTTGGCAGGACACAAAGTATTTATTTCACAGGACAATGACGTCTGTTCTCCTGATCTGCATTTTACAAGACACTTCTTTCCAAGTTTGTTTCTGCTCTGCTAGTCTGTCTCTATTTCTTCTTCTCCCCTTTACCCATTTAGAGAATTGTGACTTTATTTGACAAAGATTTCATTTTTTTTTTGTTGGTCTCTTTCGTTTGTTTGTTTTGAGCGGCTGCTACTATGACCCTAGAAAAATCACCTACAGGGCCGGCCCGACTATATAGGTGACCTAGGCGGTTGCCTAGGGTGCCAGGTTTTAAGGGGTGGGGGGTGTCACTGCAGGACTGCCTCGAATCTTTCCTCCTCTGGCACGCAGATGCAGATAAGTACTGTGGTGTGGGAAGTGGGGGACCCCAGGGGTAGCTGGTTGGGGGATTGCCCCTCCAGGCCTCAGGTCAGGCCAGCGGCCAAGCTGGTGTAGTGGGCGGCCCCCACCTCCCAAAGCCCAGGTGGCTTCTCTATATTAAATGGGGGCAGGAGGGAGGAGCGCCAAAATCATAATTTGCCTAGGGCACCAAAAACCTTGGCCCAGTCCTGGCCACCTACCCTGGTACCAGAAAAAGTTGGACTTGCACCAACCACGTGGAGAAACCCACACCGGCCACACCCTAAACAGCACATTTCCAGTTTCATGACAAATTCAATTCCCCCCTTGGCTAATACTGCTCTTCCTGCTCTGGGCCGCTCAGACGAACAGTCAGCCAGCCAAGTCTGTGGTCTAGCAATGAACGGCAGCAGACGGCGCATGCCCAGTGTAGAGTACGGCCCAAACTGTCCTCACAGCTGCCAGGCTATCGGCCACACTCAGGATCCATTTTCTATTCCTTTCACTTCTTGACCATTCCACCTGCTCTCTAGGAGCCCCCTGCAGCCATTAGAAAGACTTTGGAAATGGTCCTACACAGACTAAGATGTGTGTCCAACGCAATATCATGGTGATTTTTGTTGGCGTGTCTCAGAATCTCACAGTGAACCACTGGAGCGCTATGGGGTATCAGCTCCATTACATTTTTACCCAGGTGGGAGCTTTATCTCCCAGCCCGCAACAAATATGTTAACAATCCTTCTTGCAGCAGGCATATCTGTTTCCTCCTTGCTGCATTTTAATGAGATAAGACGGGCAATTTTATTTTATGGATGACTTCGGTTCAAACCACCTCTCAGAGATAAATGTAAATGGTTATAGAAAATACCGTCTTGGGTAAAAGATAACGTTAGACCATTATGAGAATGAATAAAAGGGAATATTGAATTAATAAAGCACTTTTCCTCCCAAAGGATGTAGGCACTTTACAAATACCCAGTTCTGCAAAGACTTACTACTAATGCATGGAGCCTTATCATGAGGAAAAAGATTGGCCACTGTGAAATTATTCTTAGCACTAAGTGCAACACCTCGTCATCAGTATTGGTGGAGGCAGGCCATTAATCAGTCCCAAAGGTTTTTGGCTGCTTTTGTTCGTCTATAACACATTTTCTGTCCTATTCCCAGACACGTTTCTACACCATTAATCTTTTTTTGGTTTATAGTTTGGCCTTGTCAAAGGAAGTTGTTGGCAAAATAATTAAAGCTTCATATCATTCAATTAAAAAAGGTGAAGCCAACAGATGAACCAAAGGGGAGAGAATAGCAATGTACTACACATTGAGCTATGCTTTATTCTTACCCACGCTTTATCTTACCTTCCAATCTGCATCCCCCGTGCTACGGTATTTTAATTTATATCTGATTGTACACTGATCAAGGACTGGCAGGGAAGATGGAGGGTGCCATTCTATATAGAGATAGCCTAAAAGTCCAGGATCAATTATCTGAAGATTGTGGGGAGGATCGACTGAAACAGAAGAAGTAGTTGGATAAAATAAATTATTTTAAAGAAAGTAAAAAGAAACCCAGATATTTCAAACTACCATTTTGCATTTACAAATTGCTTTTAGCCACAGAATCTTTGCCCAAAGGTCATGACACCACCAGAAACCCGGGATGAAGCACATATTTCTCAGGCTCAGTTTAAAGTGCTTCATCGATGTCCAACAGCAACACTGGACAGTTTGGGGCAGATAATTAAGAATGTTAGACCTACTGAAGGGTCTACATGGGTAACTGTAACTTGGACAGAAAATTAGGGCTCATAAATCTGTTCCTGGGAAAAATGTCCTTTTTCTCCCAGAACCCAATCTCACTACATCATTGTTTTGATCCAAAGAGACACCAGAGAAAGACATTTATGTGAAATCATTCTTCCCCTCACCCAGCTCGTTTTTGAATTGTTTTAGGCAACATCACAGCTGCTCCCTCCACTCCCAGGCATCTACGCTTGTAAATTAAGTTGACTTAAGCTTGCTTAAATTGACTTAATTTACTCTATGTCTACACTACACTTTCCTTAAGTCGACTTAAGCAGCTGCTTAAGTCAACTTAAGGAAAAATTAAGTCGACTTTGTAAAGCCTCATTTTAAGTCAACTTTGCTGGCTAAGTCAACTTTCTAAAGTTGACTTAGCCTGTGTAGACGTGGAGTAGCCTAATATCAACCAATGTTGGGATTTCAGGTGACACTGCAAACATGCCATTCAGATCTAGTAAAGCAGGAGAAAGTCAGGGAGAACACATGGGAACTAACCAATATCAGAGACAAACAGCACATCTCTCCTTAAATATTCTCTGCAGCATATTAGATGTCTGTGAAACACAGAGCAGAAAACCCTACTTGTCTGAGCAGGCTAGAACACAAGCCAAAACCAGATCTTATTTCGGTCACTCTGATTTTTTGCCTATCTTTTATTAAAATAATATATAAAAAAACATCCTACATTAGAATCACTGCAGTATCATAACAAATCAAAGTATCTTGAAGACACTTTTCATGCTTTCTTAAAAACATTTTCCGCTTCTTATTAAGGATGCCCTTCTCTTTCGTAAAGATTTCTGAGACAATTTATCTTTATTAGATCAATCCAGAATCAATATCACATCATAGATTTTTTTCTACACACTGTCTTGAGACTCAGGATTACAATTCGGGTTTTGACATATTCGGTTACACGACACAATTTACTCATAGTTCCCAAGACAGATTCTGTTCGGGTTTTCACTGCAGCATTTGAACAGTTGAGCTAATGGCTGAGTCGCATGGGGAACTGCTGGATTCCAGACCCTAGGCTTGTGCGTCTTTCACTCTTTGTCCCAGCCAAGGTTCACAAGGTCTTTCCTTTCATTTTCCATAAAGCCTCAGGGAGCTGGCCCCAGGATAATGGTAGAAAGTGTTCAAATTACAGCACACAATCCGAAAATTTCTTTCATGATAGAAAGATCTCCAAAAATATCATGCCCAAGAATAATCTAGAGATTGGGAATCTTTGGCTGTATTGTCTCCTAACTGTTCGACATTCACAAAAATTTAAAATATGACTTAATCAGGATTTATTTTTTTCTTTATATAGGAATTAGGTACAGTATCCATGTCAGCTAAATTTCTAATTAATACTTGAAAGAAAAAACAAACAAATCCTAGAGGTTTCAGGTGCCTACGTAGTCCCTGGAATCATGATTAAGTTGTCGCAGCCATGGGTTCTGTAGGTACCCCTTCGAGAGTGGAACAACTCTTTCCCTTATTCCCACCCAGTTGGACTGGTCAGCCCAGGGCTGGCATGAGTTGGCGGGCTGGCTGGCTACAGACCAGCCTGGGGGGAGGAGGGCCGGTGCTCCGGGGTGGGGGAGGAAAGCTCTGGTGGAACTGGCCCAGCCCCCGGGGGAGAGTCGCTCACTAGAGGACTGTAAGACAGAATACCCAAGACAAAGGGTTCAGTCAGCCATCAGTGTTTGGCTCTGAGCAAGGAAGAGAAGCATTTCCATTCCTCTCTGAAATGACTCTTTGTAGAATGGCATAATATTATGATCAGACACGCACTGTGTTTTGATAGCAAACAAACATTTGGTAAGAGAAGAAAGAATTGGATCATCACTTCCTTTGGGTTATAAATTAGCCCCATCCACTGAAGCAATTTGGGGAGGATTTTGTTTGGGTGCCTAATCTGTATTTAGACATTGCATCAACAAGTCCTATGTATTGTACAGCAGCACAGAAGGCCCTTTCCTGCTTCCTCTGAAGTTAAGAAAAGAAAGTTAAGAAAATGGGAAGAGCCAGGCTGGAGGGCAGGGACAGGATCCAGGGAGACTTAGACACATTGGAACATTGGGCCAAAAGAAGCCTCGTGAAGTTCAACAAGGACAAGTGCAAAGTCCTGCACTTAGGATGGAAAAATCCCATGCACTGCTACAGGCTGGGGACCGATCAGCTAAGTAGCAGCGCTGTAGAAAAGGACCTGGGGGTTATGGTGGACGGGAAGATGAATATGAGCCAACAGTGTGCCCTTGTTGCCAAAAAGGCCAATGGCATATTAGGCTGCATCAGTAGGAGTATTGCCAGCAGATCGAAGGATGTGATAATTCCCCTCTATTCGACACTGGTGAGGCCGCATCTGGAATACTGTGTCCAGTTTTGGGCTCCCCACTACAGAAAGGATGTGGACAAATTAGAAAGAGTCCAGCGGAGGGCAACAAAAATGATTAGGAGGCTGGGGCACATGACTTATGAGGAGAGACTGAAGGAACTAGGCTTATTTAGTCTACAGAAGAGAAGACTGAGGGGAGATTTGATAGCAACCTTCAACTACTTGAAGGGTTGCTCCAAAGAGGAGGGGACTAGGCTGTTCTCGAGGGTAACAGAGGACAGAACAAGGAGCAATGGTTTCAAATTACAGCTGGGGAGGTCGATGTTGGATATTAGGAAAAACTTTCTCACTAGGAGGGTGGTGAAGCATTGGAATGGGTCACCTAGGGAGGTGGTGAGATCTCCATCTTTGGAGATATTTAAGGCCCGGTTAGACAAAACCCTGGCTGGGGTGATTTAGTGGGAGTGGTTCTGCTTTTAGCAGGGGTTGGACTAGATGACCTAATGAGGTCCTTCCAGCGCTATGATTCTATGATTGCCAAAATTCCATTATGCACAGTAGCATGTTCACACACTTCTGCAACTGTCTTCATATGTGTAAATTCTTCAGTAGGGTTGTGTCCATTTGCAGAGTCAAAGCCACAACAGCTAAGATTTTGGCATAATCTTCATAAACAGCAGTCAAATTCCAAAGGGGTAGCCGTGTTAGTCTATTGTAGAAAGACAACAGAGTCTTGTGGCACTTTTAAAGACTAACAGATTTATTAATCGCATGAACTTTCGTGGCATTAGGGACAATAACTTGCTTTACCTGATGTCTGGTGTATTGAGGAACCTGTGCAGAACCACGTTAGGATTATGGTGACAACACAAATCCATTGGATGTCCATTTGTATGCAAGGCTTCAGAGACTCCCCTGGGAAGTGTATTATGCCACAAATATTCCCACACAAGAAACCTATAAAATAAACCAGGTTGAAAACTATTTAACCAACATAACAACTACACAAGAGAAGTGGACTGGACTTCTGAGGTGTTGGGAGAACTAGTAACAACCTCACAAACATTTTCTCAATGTTAATGCTAACTGCAGCACCGTTGTTGCGGGTTGGTCCCAGGGTATTAGAGAGACAGGGTGAGACCAATGCAGAGACCAACTTCTGGTGGTGGGAGAAAGACACTTTCAAGCTACACAGGCCTGAAAAAAGGTCCAGCAAAACAGCTGTTTTGACAAACCAGGAATTTCTGCAGAAAATGGCCATTTTCAATTGAAATTCTCGGGTTTTCATCAAGAAACCTGAGTATGCCAGACCTGAAAACTCTTCAGTTTTGGGTACCTTTAAACAGTCACATTTGAGCCACCTCTCGAAAACATGAAATGTTTGATCCAAATTTTAGATTTTGGGGGCTCAGAACAAACCCAAACTTACCCTCTGCTTTCTGGGTTCCAATTTTTCAATGAAAACCTGGAAAATTTTGAAGAAGTTGTTCAGCAATATAAACTAAAAAAAAAAAGAAAAACAAAAATCAGCATTTTCTTGGAAACTCCTTTCCTGAACAGCTCTCCCAGAGTGCTCCTAGGACCTGTCTATTCCAGGGTTCCTCTTGCAGCCACTGCCTTTATGGCTCCCCCCTCAGCCACCAGGGTGGCTCCCAGGGGAGGCAGAGCCCCTCGCTCTGGGGGACTGTTGAGAAAGATAGCGGGGAGTGCATCCCACTCCCCTCCCAGATCGGCTGGTTTTTCATTTCTCCTGGTCCCTAGCTGGGAAACCAGAGAGGTCAGTTCCCACAGAGCCCACTGCACCATCTGCCAGGGAGTGACTGCCTGGTGCCCCCACTCAGCCAGACACCGACAGTTACCTCAGGCAGGGGGAAAGCAGAAAGCCAGTCATGAAGCTTGTTAGCCCATCTCATGGTGCTGGAAAGCAGTTGCTGAGACCCGTACCGTTCTGGGTTCTTGGACCCCACAGACATGACAGACACCAGACTGCATAAATAGAGGTGCTAGGGCAGGAGGGGAGGGGAGGCAGGTTTGGCTTCAGGGGAATGGTTTCCCCACAGGCGTGGGGTTACAGGACAGAGCATTGTGTAAGCTTGTTAGAAAGCTGCCAATCCAGGGGTCCTAAGCAACCCTCCTTTTCAGACTATGAGCGAATGACGCTGCCACAGAGCTGACTGCCTTTTTAATGGGCTACTGTAGAGGGAGTCACAGAGTTTCATTCACTCAAGTCGAGCAAAGTAAGGAGAAGAAACGCAGGGAATTCAGACTTGGCGGGCATCTAACAAGAGTCTGTCCTTCTGGGTCTGCTACTCCTGCCAGTAATAGTGCAATACCCGGGTATCTGAGGGAGCGAGGGCAACCTCTTAAAACATCCAACTCTTACTGCAGCCAGAGCCTCACAGATCGGGGCCAACACACAACTCCAGCCATGGAGCAAAGTCCGTCTCGCGTCTCTCAAACCAGAACCTGGCATTGGTCCTGCAGCCACTTTGCACAGGTTCCTCTTACCGACACGGGCTGCATACACAGACGTCAGGCATGTCGACATGAAGCCCACCCGGACAACTCCAATTTACACCCTACTCAATTTAATGACAGCCCCCAAGGCTAGAATGAGATTACACGTGAACGTAGCGGCAGGTAGGATGCAAAGTAGCAGTGTGATGCTAGATTAAGGGACTTGGAAGGCAACTGTTTGAAAATATCCCAACAGCCCAGAATTCTTCCTGGTAGAAAGCCAGAGTGGAGCGGAAGAAGTGTGCAGACACATCAACTGCTTTTACCCACCATCAAGATCAGCTATAGAAGGAATTCGACTGGCTTCAAAACTATTCAATTCTACATTTCAGGGGTGGGTGTAATTACCCTAGATATCCCATCCTCGCCTCCTAGGGGCACAGTGCAGCTAGCTTATCCTGCGAAAGTGCCTCAACACATTTGGCTGAAAGGCCCTGTGTGATTGGAAGACGGCAGCTTTGCTATCCATAGAAGAAAACAAATAGTGCTAGAGCCTAATGGAAGAGCCAGGAAGCACAAGCGTTCGGAAACTAAAGACGTGCACATAAATGTAAGTAGCCAGCACAAGGCAATAAGCAGTGGAAATGAGCGTGGCTCTAGTTAATGGATGCAAATGAAGACAACGCGGAAATGGTCCATTTTTAGTGTGACAATCAAGAAATGCCTGGGAATATTTACACAGAGTAAATTAGAGCAACTTGTCCGTAGAAAGTCAAATACAAAACATGAAATCACACCATAAAATGTGTCCTGTTGAAAAGCCATCAGACGTGGTAGAGCCTATGTTCCAGGCAGAAAGCCTTCAGGTTAGAGCTGTGTGAGAGATGGGTACAACATTCCTGTGAGGAGCGCTGATTTGCAGAATTGAGAAAGAGACCAGAAATAATTACACAAGTCATTTCCATTTCCTGAATAACAAAATCTAAACACAAATGGCCAACACAAAATATTAGTAGATTAGACATATTTTAATAAAAAATCATTCAAATTAGTTTGCAACAAAGACAGATTTGTAAAATGAGCTAAAATTAAAGCAAGACGCACATTAAAATTCAAGGTCAACATTTTAAAGCTGCAGAAAGTCTTACCTAGGATACCGGTGATGTGTTTTACAGCAAGACTAAAGCAGAAGTGAGTGTCCTCTTCAACAGGCAGTTCTTTAGCTGCTTTGATTAATCAAGTATGTTTGAAGGACTGTGAGTACTCAACAAGGAGTCAGCGTGCTTTAATCTGCTCCCCACGGCAAAATCGAGTGACACATTGTAGTTGATGTTGCAATGATCAAAAGAACGTAGCCTTGGTCAGGCTAGCAGTTAACATAATTAGTTGGGACAGGAAATCCAGAAACTCCTCTCTTTGTTAAACCTGGGTGGTAAGCGCTGCTAGAAATCTCCGGATAAATGCAGTAATAGCTTTTGAGTGCTCTGATGATTCATTGTGGTGGAAAACAAACAGCACGTTTTTAATTTCTCATCTAAAATTCCCCTTTTCCAGGGCACACGGACACCTCCCGCCCCCCCCAATACACTGCAAGTAACATGTACCCTGCCAGTCTCCTGGCTACCCTTCACATCCCGCATCCTTCTGGTCCTCTCTTCCCCTTTTGATGGTGTTTTCCTGTCTGAGGCCACTCAGGAGCAAGCTCTTCCTGCCAGATGTAGTGTCTCAGCATGGGGGAGAGTCCTGCATTCACTCTGTAAGTGAAGGCAGATGTGACTGCCTGTCACTCCCCTTCTCCTTGACACACCTTGCTTCTTCCCATTATTTATGGGGAAAAAAATCATCACAAAAGATCCACAAACCTACTGCCTCACTCCCAAACCTTTCAAATATCTGTGGTAATGTTCCTAAAAACCTACCGCAGAGCGGAGAAGCTGTTATATGTGTTCTTATTCTACGGCTGCATCTCTTCCCTCCTTTCCATTCCTGTTTCATCCAGCTGGGGCTTTCTGTCAGAAATCTAGGCTGGAAGGTCTAAGGCAGGGACAATCCCAGTCCTTAGCCCCGACCCTTCTTTGTAATCATCAGTCCCTGGACTCAAACGCTTTACTGCTTCTTGGGGCTCCAGAGGCAGCAGGCGACCTGCCGAAAGATGCTGCCCTATAAAAGGGGCGATTCCCCCTGGGCAACCTGCAGTGCCCTGGAAGAAATGATTCAAACCAAATTCACACTATTTTGTTGCAGCAACATCTCTCACTTGGAAGTGAAGAGCAGCTGGTGTTCCCTGACCTGCCAGACTGAGAGCTGTAACAGGGCGGCATGTATTTGGGAAGGGAGAGCTTACTTGGGATCCATCGTTACTTACTCAAAAAGACAGTAAGAAACACAGAGGACACTGAAAAGATGTCACGAAAAACAGACTTGGACTGGAATTATGAAGGAGAAAGAAACTCTAGTCTCCTCCCAATGCTTACTAGATTGCTCTGTCAATGGAGGCCAGTCCAAGGAGCTCTACCATTCGTCTCTAGTTGGAGTCAGCGAAAATCGTGTCTGAACGAGGCACGCAGGACCTGACCCGTCAACACTTCTTGTGGTTGATCATTTGCATTTCGTTCCACCTGAATACAGAAAACTCCTCCCGTGCCTGCTTCACAGGCACTATTGCCAGGGACGGATCAGGGGCTGCAGGGTCTCTGGGTTTCTCCTCTCCCCCCACCCCAATCTAGGGTCCTGGTGCAGGAGGGCCAGCGCTGGGAGGGGGGGGGGCCCTGGGACCAAAGGTTGGCCATAGCCTGGCCAGTGAGTCCCCGGGAGTGGTCGGGTTGACTGGCGCACACGGGCGGTGTCGCTTCCACTGCAGCCCAAAGACTGCGCCAGAGACTGTCCTGCATGCTCCGGTTGGCCCGCCACCCCCGGGGGCTCACCGGCCAGGCTGCAGCCGGCCAGCCCCACCCTGCCCCGCCACACCCCCCGGGGCGGAGCTGCAGGCTCAGGGGTGGGAGTGCAGAGCCCGGCCTCTGGGCTGTCTCACCCTGCCCCTGGTGACGGACCGGCCAGCCCAGGAGAAGGGCGGGAATGGGAGCCAGGCTCTGAGCCGGCCTGCCTCCCCCCCCCCCCCGTGCCAGCAGGGCGAAGGACCCCCACATTGTAGTGGGCCCCTGGGTATGGGCCCCAAAGGCCCGTGAGTTAATCTGCCGCACTATTACCAGGCTGCTGTTGGGAGTCCAAACTCTGTAGGCAGTAAAGAGTTTACATCACCACTTTGATTTTAATTTATGAAGATGCCCCTGATCACATTACAACTGCCTGATCCTGCTGTCCCTTCAGGGCTGCTGCAAATGGCAGGCGCTACAGAAACAACATCAATAGCCTCAGGTACACAATCCGGGAAACCAAGAAATTTGCAAGCATGGTTTTCCCGAGCCTCACTGGAAGCCAAAGTTCTGATCTGTTACCAGATTTGCCCATCACCTGGGCCTGGGATTGTTTCTTAGGATTACTTTCCTGGCAGGGCGAGGGGGCCTTGTAATTCTATTCAAGTACTGCTTGTGTAACCTTCGGGTGGGCTAAAATTCATTTAGTTGCCCTTCTCCAGTGCCTCACAGAAATCAATCCCAATCCCTAGGGAGAAGCAGCCGGAGACCCAGGATCCAGTCTGTTCAGGACTCACAGCAAAGATTGCTCAGAGTTATCCTCCCACATTAAAATACTACTAAAACCAAACATAACAATGAACTTTATTAACTACTAACTAAATAAACCTCATCCTAAGAAAACAAAATACAATTAACCAAGAACAATCCCTACAGAAAACCCCACATGAAAGATACCCAAGAGTCCCAAAGTCCAGGTGGAGTTCACCCAACTCTCAGCTACAGTCTCTGTTCCAGTGTAGAGGCTTGAGTGGCAAGAAATAGCTGTCCTCCTCTTTCTTTGCTGGAATCCTCTGTAGCATTCCATGCAGGCTTTTCCTTCTCCTTTGCAACCAGCCCTCAGTCCCATATGCATGTCTGCAAGGTCTGTTGCAGATGACTCCATGGGAGGGAGAAAACATCTTGTTCACTCCTGGCTCAGCTTCTCTCCTGAAAACTGAGCACATGGTCTCCTTTCAAAGCAGCTCCTGCCTGCTGTCCGCACAGACTGCTGCTCTCATGTCATCTGACTGACCACACATCACACCAGCCGGGTACACTGTGGAGCATGCTCAAAATGCTACCACTCCCCGCTTCCAGAAATTTCTAGTTGTGGGTCGCTAATCTGCCCAGCAACCGTAACCCACCCTCAGTAGGTCTCTCAAAGAGAGACATATGGGTTACATTTGCGTCACTTGCATTTTCCTTCTCCCGTCTATAAGTCCTCTCCCAACGAGCTAGCCTGTAGGACCTAAATTTCCCAAATAAACATCAAATGGACACACCCATTCACAGATTAATGGAGCACACCTGAACAGGCTGGGAGAAAACAGCACTTTTCAGCTGCCACCCTTATATACCACGGATTCAGCAAGCCTCTATCCACACTCTCCCGCTACAATTGTTCTAGGAGCAGGGCCTTTGGTGAGCAGCTCCCACAGGATTTGGGGGCACTACAGAGATCTTTGGCTTAGGGAAAAGAAGAGTTGCTGCAGAGAAAAATAGGGAAGCCAAGGACGCAAAGGAGTAAGTGATGTTTGGAGAAAGTCTGGCAACTAGCTTGATTATAAAAGTTATTTAATTGCCAGGCCTATCAAAACTTACAAGACTAATCGTAAGAACCAAACAGTTACAATATTATGTTTTCTGTTGAAGTATTCGGGATATTTAGCCCAAGTTTGATTACAAAGCTCAGGGTTAGAAAGTGATAACTGGCCTGAGAGAGTGTGTGTTCAAATTAGGTCTGAGGGGGAAAATGGGCTTCACCAGAAAGAGTTGGGGAGCCTCCACTCAGCGATCAGCACAGCTTGAACACGAGCTGTCAGAAAAAGACGGACTCCCAGGGGAACTGATACAGCTTTTGGAGAGCTTTGAACTTGAAGAGGGGTTTTTATAGGGAAAAAGCAATGGTTCAAGGGAGAACACTTGGCTTTTTATGGGTAAACAATGACGCGAGGGAGTATAACTGAGCTGTTGTGCTTAGACTGGACAAGAACAGATCATTCCTGGCTACGGGTGGTGTTCTTTCGAGGGATCAGGCAGATTTAGTGTTCTGGATCTTAATAAAGGATCTATGGCTAGAATTGGTCTGATAACTGCTGAGCTGGGTGTCTGCAGACATGGGTTCATTAACATCAGGAGCAGAGGTCACTGCTTCCCTGATCCAGTGTTCAGTGCAGTTCTTGCTTTGAAGCTGGGTTTGTCTTTTGGTTTGCTAATAAAGATGTTTACTTGCTCCATCTCTGATGAAAGGCTTTGTTCTCTGTTCTGCAGATCAGAGGCTGCCGTCCCATGAGAGATGCTGTGTTTGTGTGAGATAGGGCAGTTCACGTAGCCTGCTCGTTAATCTCACCGCCCAGCCTCCTCCTCTGCACAACGATCTTCCACGGACCTGTCAACTGACTGCTTGCAGCAGCTGCTTCCCAGAGGAGAAGGGGCCAGAATATTACCTGACACTTTGTTGGAATTGGCCACAAGCCTTCTAGGAAACAGGGCTCTTCCCAGCCAGGGTATGGCGACATGCTGTCTCGAAGAGCTCTGCCTGGGGGCAATTGTGAGGAAAATTATAATACAGCTGAGGAGTCAAACTCCAAGCTGTTCCTCCAAAGTTGGGCGTTGAGAAGATGAGGGATCAGATGGTCCTGAGGGAACCGCAATCTCTTGGTCTGAGCCAAAGCTCATTGGGGTCAAGGGGTTATGGTTCTTTGCTACAACACGAAGGAATATATGCACACAGCTCTGGAGCTGGCTTTCATCCACTGCAAGGCACAGAATCTAAGGAACAGCTTGCTACACCCACAAGCTGCATTTTCCATCCACAGATACCAGAGGCATTTCTCCATTGAACCTTTGGGGGAATCTGTCTGCGAGCAATTTACAAATTCCATCTTTACTGAGCTGCAAACTTCATTTTGAATGGAGAGGGGAGAGATGTTGTCTGACTTATCTGTTGTCCTTTTACCTTCAGGTTGGGCTGTAATTTCAAGGTGTGGGGGCTCACAGCTAACAATGAAAATTGTTAAACCTTGATGGCTTTTTCTCCAAATAGAAGCACCCTAGACAAAAAGCTGGCTCTCACCCAGAGGAATGGTCAGTTAGGGGAGAGGGGTCACCAGGGAACAAAGTGGCTGGTTGGGTCCACTCATTTGTTGAGGATGATCAGGCCACATGACAGAAGAGACAGGAAAGTTATATGGGTCAGGGGAAGCTGCAGAAACATCTAGGGAAACTCCGCCTACTTAACGCCAGGTGCACTTCCAAAGGACAGGTAAGGTGGAACGAGCTGCTACACTCAGATGGTTGTTTCCTAATTGATCTGCACTCTTGAGCTTTATCTCTTCAATATGGAGTAAGTGCATTAATAACTGAGCTCTGCTTGAGCCTCTGCCCATTCTGCTATCAGACCTCCTGTAAGAGGTAAGCTCTCTTGAAAATAGCGGTGTTCAAACAGATAAGTTAGAAAATCGCAGCTTCAAAGAGAAACTGCAGAACTGGAATTTATATGCAGATTTGACTCTGTTGTCTCAGGGTTAAACAGGGACAATGGATTTTTTTCTTATTACAAGTTCCAAAGGGGGAGCTGTGTTAGTCTAGGTCAGCCAAACAAACAAGGAGTCCTGTGGCACTTTTAAAGACTAACAAATTTATTTATGGCATGAGCTTTTGTGGGAGAAAATCCTACTTTGTCAGACACTTCGAAGATAGAGAAGACCAAGAAAGAAAACAACAGAACGTCATTGGTCATCACCTACAACCCCCAAGTCAAACCTCTTCAAAACATCATCAAAGATCTACAGCCTGTTCTACAGGACGATCCCTCACTCTCTTAAGCCTTGGGAAACAGACCTCTCCTCACTTACAGACAGCCCCCCAATCTTATACAGATACTCACCAGCAACTACAGATCAAACAACAGAAACACTAAAGCAGGAACATATCCCTGCAACAGACCACGCTGCCAACTGTGCCCTCATATCTACACTGAAGACACCACCACAGGACCAAATCAAGCCACCTACTCCATCAAGGGCTCATTCACCTGCTCATCCACCAATGTGATTTATGCCATCATGTGCCGGAAATGCCCCTCTGCCTTATATATTGGACAAACAGGACAGTCTCTGCGCCAAAGAATCAATGGACACAAATCTGACATCAGAAATTGCAACACTGCAAAACCTGTAGGGGAACACTTCAATCTCCCTGCTCACTCCCTTGATGACTTGTTAATAGCTGTGTTGAAACAGATGAATAACAAATCACAGCTTCAAAGAGAAACTGCAGAATTGGAATTTATATGTAAATTCGACTCCAATGCCTCAGGGTTAAACAGGGACTATGAATTTTTTTTCTCATTTCAACCTTTGATTTGACCTCACCTTCCTCTATGTGCTGCTCCCCAGTGTTTGAAATCCTAACATCTATTCTGATTTGCTGTTACAGCCTGACCTGATCCTCTGTCATACATTTCCCTGCATTTAATTTCCTCCCAATCTAAATTCCCCATCTTCAAAGTGTCTGATCAAGTGGGATTTTCCCCCATGAAAGCTCATGAAATAAATAACTTTGTTATTCTTTAAAAGTGCCCCAGGACTCCTTGTTTGTTTGTTTTGCTGAACTAGACTAACAGAGCTCCCCTTTTGGAACTTGTGAACGAGGAGGCTCACGTTTTTGGCAGGATTCTGGGGAGCATCCATGAGTGGCCGGGAGATGTGCCAATTGGCCTGTGGTGTCCCCACCGCCAAGAGGAGGGCCAGACATAGGTCTGCACCTAATGTGCATGCCAAGAGACTCACAGCCAGATACCTGGCCTAAACTCTGCCCAGCCCCAGAAAGCAATGGGCACGTACAATTCAGCACCTGAATACATTCACAGCCCAGCAGGGGGACCTCCACCAGACCTGAGACTCCCTCTTTCACAGAAATGAGGCACAGAAGCTGAGTTTACCATCTGAGTTGCTCTAAATGAGCTCCTAAGAAAGGCCCGGAATCAGAGAAGCAGAAATTCATAGTGGAAATGTTCCCTCCAGCTAAGACTCACTAATAGCATCGTTATGAGCACAGCAATTAACTGAGAGATGAAGGGAAAATGAAATACGAGGACGTGATGGTGTTGAAATCCCCCCCATACACACACCCTCTTTGCATTAATAAATTAGACTCTTGTGGTCCCCATGGGCCTCGCTGAGTCCTGGGATGGAATTTGTAATGCCGAGGCTCTCTGTGGCCTTACAGAACATGCCAGGGTTACAATTCAGTCGGACATCTGCAATATTTACAGGACAACATGAGTGTACCATAGGGAGGGAAGCAACTAACATTCAGCAGCTGGGGACCTCTGGGGGCACTGCAGACACAACCTAGGCACCAGCCTGAACTGGGTGTACTCAGGGGAGCTCCTGGACACACAAGGCCGGGTGGATCTCCCAGACCAGCCGAAGGGCAAGGAGGAGGCTCTGCCCTATGTACTGCTCTGCTTGCAAAGAGGGACTGATGGCCTGCCCCCAGCTCTTCCCTGTACCCTTGGAGTGCCTCCTGCAGTGGAGTTAACAAGGAGCTGTGTTTGCACTCAGATAAACACAAGATCTGCTACCACGTCCAGTCTTGCAATCAGGTATTGGAAGGTGTGAATGCTCCTTATATGCAACCCCCTTGCTCCTCCCCCCATCAATATCAGCACCAGGACCCTAACACCTGACCTGCAGTCCTAGAAGGACTTAGCTGCCGATCTCTTTCCAGCTTGCCAATACCCACCTGACAGTCCACAAAGGAATCAAACATAGCCAAGCCCAGTTACCTGAGGCACCGAATGGGGACAGTCTGGGGGGTCTGGGGGCACTGACTGTTTCTCACTCTGTGCCAGACACGAGGGGGGCAGGGAGGGGAACTCTCTCCAGTGCACAAAACAACTCCATTCACACCGGAACACTTGAGCCCCTAAAGTAGCCCAGGACTAGTTGTAGGAAGGATTAGAATTTTCCCACCAACACAAAACCAAACAGAAACAGACATAAATTTAAACCAAAATATAACTGAATCCAGATTGAATTTTTCTTGTTAAAAAATGAAATCAGCAGGGCTGATGCTGGAGCGCAGAGAGGAAGAGGTATGACTGTGGGAATTGTACAGTGGATGTCTTTTTGAGAATTTCAAATGTAATGTCTTATGCCATAGGGTTTGGGAAAAATCAGGGTCTACATCTTTAGGCAAATTTTCCCTTCTGTTACAGCTGTGAAATCTTGAAATCTTGGGACTCTTACCCTAACCTACCCTGTGAAATCAGAGTTGAGGCCAGAAGGATCCTCTAGTGTGACCATCTATGAGTCACAGGCCAGCACATTTCACCCAGATTCCCTGTACTGAGCTCACCAACTTGTGTTTAGCTAACGTATCTTTCAGAAAGGCACCCAGGCTGCATTTGAAGTCATCAAGGGAGGGGGAACCCACCACTGCCCTGGGCAGTTTGTTCCCATGGTTAGATCACCCTCCCTGTGGGAAAACATCTGTGTCTTATTTTTATCAGGCTTCTTCAACTGCCAGCCATTGATTCTTCTTCTGCCTTTCTTTGCTGTATTATAGAACCCTTTATGACCCAGTATTTTCTTCTCCTAGATGTATTTATACACCGTCAAGATGCTTTGCAATTTTCTTTTCAATAAATTAAACAGATGGCTCCACTTAAGCCTCTCACTGTTAGACTTTTTTCCATGCTCTTAAATAATGTTTGTGGCTATTTTTCCTGCACCCTCTCCAATTTTTCAACATCCTTTTAAAAACCTGGACACCAGAACTTGTTGCAGTATTTCAAGATGGGTCTGACTGATATCATATATAGAGGTGAAATTAATTCCCCCCCATTCTGTCTAAGAATCACATGTGCCTTTTTCCCATTGTCACCCTTTTGCCAGTCTGACTCCAAATACTTTACAGAGCCATTGCTGTCTGTGATACATCCCCCCTCCATAGCTGTGGCACAAACTCGCTCTCCCTAGATGCATAATTTTGCATCCAAAGATCTGAAGGTGCAGACCACACTGTATGATTGCCCTGCCCTGGACATTATTTAGCACTCCACTAATATACGCCATCCACTCATTTTAGGTGATGCAATTTTAGGTTTACTTGCAGATCATTAAGGAAGACATTGAATACTATCATCTCAAACCCATGGAGCACTGGAGTGGAAGAACCCAACTTATCTTTCTCCCCTTAATCTTTTGTATTAAACTCTCATTTCACTGATTTCAGAGAGTTTAAGGCTAGAGGTGACCATGAGACCTTCTAGTCCAGTGGTTCCCAATCGGTGGCTCACAGCGCAAAAGTGGCCCCCCCCCAATCCCGCTGGCTGCAGAAGGGTGCTGCCGCCTGAGGACTAAGGCAGAGCACGTTGCCGCAGGGCTACAAGACACATGCAGGCCTCTTGCTGGAGCCAAGGGGATGGGAGATCAGTTCTTCTCCCTGGCTGTAGCAGGGAGCGCTCCGCCTGGGTGCCTAGATGCTAGTTCTCTGCTGGAGCCAGAGAGAGGGGAACACAGATCTCCCATCTCCCTGGCTGCAGAAGGAAGCCACTGCCTAGGGGCCCAGCCCCCTCACTGACCTCCTACCTGGCTGCAGTGTGGGAGAGAAGGGGTGGAGGCTGGTGGCCCTTATAGTTGTAAAAATGGTACCCGTGGGCCTCGTGCCAAAAGGGTTGGGAACCACTGATCTAATCTGATTGCTTGGATAGCACAGGACAGAATTTCACCTGGGTCCCGTTCTGAGCCCAACGCATTTCAGTCCCCAGGAGATTACACCGTGGCAGGCCTGAGGTATCACCAGCCCCTGAGGTCAGGCCACGGCAGGGAAGAGGTT